>JAWPHD010007227.1:77500-132028 GCA_037043455.1 Cyrtodaria siliqua
TTAACTCTAATTGTGTTACATTTATAAACTTAAAACTATATAAATGTGGAGTCAACGAGAAAATGCTTAGGATAATTAGATCCATGTATGATACAGTTAAAGCATTTGTAAGTCCTCAATGTGGATCTTACTCCGAATTATTTTATATTTCTATCGGTCTAAAGCAAGGTGATATTGTCTCACCGATTATGTTTTATATATTCATAGACTATCTAGAACTGTTCTTATTAAACAGAATAGATGGTGGTTTGTCTCTTAATGGTACCACTTTAATGTTTCTGCTTTTTGCAGATGATATGGCTCTACTGGGATGAAACCCATATGACCTTCAGCAAAGTCTTAATAGCCTCTATGAACATGATGAATACTGTGAATCCTGGGGTATGGAATTTAATAATGAAAGACAAAAATAGTTGTATTCCGTAAAAGGGGAAGAATTAAAGAATGACAATTTATTAGATGTCGTCGATGATTTTAATTAATTAGGTGTGGTTCTTACTTATACTGGCTGCTTTTGTGGCGTCAATACTAAAATATATTGAGAGAATACAGTTATAAGTTTGTAAAAAAAAGTTAGGTGTTAAACTTACCACAAGTAATGCTGGTGTTTAATAGATAAGGAAAAATGATCAAATATTGGTATATTAAACTATTTTCTACAGAGAACATTATATTAAAATAAATATATAGGGATGTGCTATCCAACTGTAATACGTGTGTGACGAATTGGCTAATTTGAAGTTTATTCTAAACAGTAACGGCTTTAATAATGTCTAGGATAATCCCATGAGTGTTAGTTTTAAAATATTTCTTTCAATATTTAAACAAAGATTAATAGATAATTCCATGCAACAGTGGAGATTGGATACAGAAGAGAGTAGAGTTTTAACGCTATATAAGGTGGTGAAAGAGAATTTTGATTTTGAAACATATCTAGAAACATTATTTTCCAAACAATTAAGAAGTTGTATAACAAAATAAGGTTATCCGCTCATTGTTTGAAAATAGAAACATGGAGATAATCAAGAAGGTGAACTGAGATAAACGAAAGAGTGCGACATTTGTAGCACACATATTTGAAGACGAGTACCGTTTTATTTGATCTGTACTACTTACTCTAACAATAGAAACACATACATTCCTAAATATTATACAACTAGACCGAGCATGTTTAAAATTGTGGAATTGTTGTAGTCATTAAAGAAACATAATATTCTTAGTTGAAGTACATTTATTTCTGATGCACTTGTATAAAGGCATCTAAATCCAATTTAACAGACAAAAACAAATTAAACAAACGTATTTCAGAACATCCTCGTTTATCATTGACGTACCATAATATGTGTATTCTTTGTTTAAATATGTATGAAGCAAAGAAAAACGTAATGTTTATTTTGTTGTATATGCAAATAAAATCTGTCATGTGTCATATTATAATTGTCATATATTTGTAATCTATCTATCTATCTATCTATCTATCTATCTATCTATCTATCTATCTATCTATCTATCTATCTATCTATCTATCTATCTATCTATCTATCTATCTATCTATCGATCTATCGATCGATCGATCGATCGATCGGTCGGTCGGTCGGTCGGTCTGTCTGTCTGTCTGTCTGTCTGTCTGTCTGTCTGTCTGTATATCTATCTATCTATCATTTTCTGTCTGTCTGTCTGTATACTACTGTAAAAAAAAACATCCGACACAATACATGAAGTTCAAACGCATAACTAAATCTCATCGGGCCCCATCTTCAAGTTGTAGTATCAGTTATCGGAGATAGAGACTCAACAGTCCATATAATGTTCTTATTCTCTTCTCCAAAAAAATATGCAAATACATGTAACATTCATACCATCATCCTTTATGTCCTGCGGGAGATACATTTTGTTAACCATCCCAAGAAAAACATGTAATGGGTCTATAATGTCCGTATATATAAGCGAAAGATACATCTATATACTATGGTAAACACTCATTAAATACGAGCTAAATGCATATAATATGTAAGCATGCGTTATTAAACATAAGTATAAAAGTTGAAGAGGAGATGCAGCTTTCACAGAACACAATTAACTCAAAAACACGCAAAACGACGAAGAATGGCCAATAAAGGCATATGACGTCACCAACACAAAAAGGGTTGACAATAGGGCTACCTCTTGGAGCGGTCAGTGGCAAAACAGGCCGCTGGGGAGTTTAAACCGGGTTCTAGGGTGCACCAAAGAAATATAAAAAGATCGGACTGGGAAAGTAGCATTCAAGGAGCACAGTCAACCACAAAACACAGAAACAAACATGGAAACAGACAAACAAGAAGGCAAAAGTAATAATAAAGTAAACGACATCACAAACACAAAAGGGTTGACAATAGGGCTACCGCATTGGAACGGTCAGTAGCAAAGTAGGCCACTGGGGATTTAAACTGGTTCTAGGGTGCACCAAACCTCACACTTACCCTACTATCATCCCATTAAAACAGGACAGTGTAAATAAAGAAATCCCCGCCATGATCTAATATCTAACTAACAAGGCAGCATCAATAGGCAATATAACACAAATATGCTCGTGTAACTATAATACAAAAAACAATAGCCTAGAAAGCCACAATGAAGGTACTCAATGACTTGGCAGAAGCAAGAGCAGTAAGAAAATAAACCATTAAGGGCACGACAAGAAAGATCATGGACAAACATCAAACACCACCGTCCCAATGGGCGTCTTCATAGGGTCCACAGACTGTCCGGTCATCGTACAATTAAAGAGGAAAGCATAGTGGCAAACTGTAAAAGGGTCCACCACCAGGCATGCAGTAGGTTGCAAAATGATATGGTCATAACCTCTTTTGATAAACTTTTTAACAACTTTAACAAAGATAGTATGAAAGTGATCACGACCAAGAATCTTACGAAGTTTATAAATCACATCACCATAGAAGTCAGGTTGTGATAGTCGTTGTAGCAGAAGAGTCCTTAAATTACATTTATATTTGGAAAGAAGATCAGGGTCACGATAATAAAATTTTGCAAAGGTTTTACGAAGTTTATGGTAACGGTAACCCTGATTGAGTAGCTTTTTAGTAATACAAATATTACGAATATTAAAGTCCTCAACTCGAGTACAAGCTCTTGAAAAACGAATGATTTGAGACACATACACCACATAAGAAGTTGCTCCGGGAACATCCCCATCCAAGTGGGAATAATTAACAATGTCAAAAATAAAATCATCTCTCTTGTCATAGATTTTTCTAATTATTTCACCATTTTCAATCGAGAGATCTAAATCAGGAAAAGAAGCGTTATTATTAGATATATTAACTTTGTTAAGCTTAAGTTCTTTAGGATATATATCATTAACCATAGTTGGAAAGAAAGGGTTTTCAATGTTCAATATGTCATCAAGATACCGTGAGGTGTCATTAAACGCTTCAAAAACATCTGCCTGGGTATCTGGTGAAAGATTCAACATGAAATCTCTTTCACAGCAATATACAAACAAATCTGCTACAAGTGGTGCACAGTTCGTACATATAGGTATACCAACAATTTGTCTATAAACGGTGGTTCCATACCTGACAAAAATATTATCTAATAGGAAGATGAGTGCTTCACAAACTTCATAGCAAGTCCACATAGTATAATTGTCTAAATTGCCGTTAGTAAAAAACGCTTTAATATTATTACATGCCAAAAATGTAGTATTTTCTCTAGCGAATGTTTTTTTGAATAAGAGAAATTAGCTTATCTTTAACAAGGTGATGTGGTACGGTTGTATATAGTGTAGAGAAGTCATAAGTGCTAATTGATGAAACTTGACCTTTATTGAAAATTTTATCCAGAACGTCTTCTGAATTTTTTATAGACCAAAATAAATTAATCCCAGAGTTTTCATAAGTTTTATCACAATATAGTTTAACGTGATCTTTAACGGCAGTAAGACAAGAAGTTAAAAGTTTGGAGATGTTTGTTGTGGTGCAGGCACTAGAATTAGAAATAAAGCGAGCCTTATATGGATTTTTATGTAATTTAGGAATCCAGTACAAGGTAGGCAGTTTATTTTGTTTATCGTTGACACCAGCCTTGAAAGTAGTGCACCGAGTGATATGTGCGGAAACAACATCAGCCTCAGTAGAATTAACTGGAGTATACGAATTGGTGCTGCCGAGTTCCAGAGATAAATCATTGACGTAATGTAGGCGTCAAACAATAATTACATTATTAGCTGCTTTATCTGCAGGAACTAAAACAAATTTATTATGAAATTCCTGAATTCCCGATTTTAAATTACGAAAGGAAAACCTAGGTCTCGGAGGAAGTAAAGAGGGGTTAGCACTATAAAAGTTAATACGTGTATCTATAATTTTCAGAATTGACTTTTTCCAAGTAGAAAGTGAGTTTGGGTCCGCATGTTCTCTACGACACCATTTGATACTAAAATCTTCAATGGAGTGGGCGATCTGGGCACGACAGGCATTAGAATCAATAGTTGCAGATAATCTATATTTAGGACCTTTCGAAAACAATGCCGAATACGTTTATCAATAATATCAAAATTACAAGTGATGACATGACCTGCTGAAGCATAGCAAATTTGTTCACATTCCTTAGGAGTATTACGTACTATATCAAGGTCAGAAACTATTTTGTTATAGTTGAAAATAATATTTCTAATTGGCTTTTTATACTTATAACAAATAGTATAATTGTCTAAACTGCCGTTAGTAAAAAACGCTTTAATACTATTACATGACAAAAATGTAGTATTTTCTCTAGCGAATGTTTTTTGAATAAGAGAAATTAGCTTATCTTTAATAAGGTGATGTGGTAAGGTTGTATATAGTGTAGAGGTCATAAGTGCTTATTGATGAAACTTGACGTTTATTGAAAAAAATTCAAGAACGTCTCCTGAATTTTTTATAGACCAAAGTAAATTAATCCCTTGAAAGTAGTGCACCGAGTGATATGTGCAGAAACAACATCATCCTCAGTAAAATTAACTGGAGTATACGAATTGGTGCTGCCGAGTTCCAAAGATAAAACATTGACGTAACTTGAACTAGGCGGTCGTTGAATGTGTATAAAAACTGTTGTTATTATTACAAATCGTGTGTTATAAATGATTTGCCAGTTGGAGATGTGCGGACGTATGATGGATTTTTACATCACCTGCGCAAAAGATGCTGTTGGTACTTTGCAGAATAGAACCAATATTGGGGAACCATAATCCGGACAGACACAACATTTTTTCAATTTCGTTCGTTAATACACATGTTCCATTTTCCAGAGCTTCATGCTTAACACTTTGCCTCATTGGGCCAGTCTATAAAAATCATAACTTGTGCCGTAAAATAATATGTGTTGTAAGTGCCACAATATTTGGATTAATCCTTAAATTGCACACAAAACACAAGTCTAAGCATCTCTTTGGTTGCGAGCGGACATATGGTGACCTCCTATTTTTCTATATACTTTTATATAACCCTTCTGAAATACTGAATACTAAATGTAAATACTGTACTGGTTGTGACGTCACCATCATTGATGCACCAATTTCGGTTAAATGGCATATTTAGTTAAACACTCTCTACAGATTGTTTTGTATGGGTTACTAAAAGTTGTCTACTGAGGATTTAAGTTTGTATGTTATTTTTTTTAAAATAATATTTGTGTTTTTAAGCAATGTATAATGTAATTGCTTGATGCAGTATATCAGTTTATTATTGAGTTTGTTACTGACTCCCTACCGAAATATGTGGGGTCGATCAAATGCATTAGGGACATCGGACTAAGACCAAACATATCCGTATGAGGTCAGTAACAAACCCAATAACTTGTAATGGTAACACAATGTTAATTCCGTTCTGTTCCGCATAGTACCAGTATAGGTTCAATTTATTGTTAAATTGCTTAGCATGCTGAAGGGATCATCATGTTCAGATTGTCCCTGCTTGTTGAATGTATTTCTATTATTGTTGACAATCCACAGTTCTACTTGTCTACTACCGCCTTGCCTGTTTTAACCAATTTCACTTTTACTGGGGTGAGGACCTTCCAAGTTTGTATAATTCATATCATGTTTGCCATATAATACGGAATCTGTTAATTTAAAAACAATATCGTAGTTATAATGTTACATTTTATTTTGTAATTGTGTTTTAAATTGGTAAGTTATGTGTTTCTGCAGTAAACAAATGCAGGTTGGAACATATCGGATAATGTGTTAAAATGTGTTTTGTTTAGACAGTGTGCATGGATTAAAACCTGCCAGTTGTGGAATATTTGTTTTTCCTTTATTTTTTGTTGTTATTAGAATGTATACTGCCACTTTGTATAACACTGGTAGGTATATTTTTCCCGCAGTACCAGTTCAGAAAGATTTCTTTAATATTCAAATAAAAATTCAACATATGGACCAATATCAAAATGAATCTTGTCAAACTCAAATTGGACAATAAGTATACCGCGCTTTCATAAAGTGAAGTGGTGGCTATATAGGAATCACGTCGGCCAGATCGTCGTCCAGAATGTCCCTTCGCGTAACACATTTTTGTCCCGTTGCGTCGCATAACATATTTGTATTTCTTGCATTATTTAGCACATTCAGTGCTACATCTCTGTTTAAAGAACTGTATCTAAGAGTATGGAAATATAGATATAAAAATCGAAAAGGAAAAGCAGCATTCAAGGACGACAGATAACCGCAAACACACACGGAAAACCAATAAAAACATGAATAAAAGGCCAAATAAGACATCACTAACACAAAAGGGTTGACAATAGGGCTACCGCCTTTGAACAGTTAGTGGCAAGAAAGGCCGCTGGGGGTTTAAATCAGATTCTAGGGTGCACCAAACCTCACACTTATCCTACTCTCAACTCAATAAAACGGGACAGTGTAAATGAAGAAATCCCCGACGAACTATACTTTGATTGACAGTATTGAGCTGGAAATTGAAGGAACACGTGTCTTGAGGTGTTTTTCAGATAACAACATATGCGTTTTATTTATCCAGTATTATTTTGACTTGAAACATGCTTGCATATAATTATTATAAATGAAGTGAAACTGTCGAGTTTCGGTTTGTTCCGTCTTATTCAGATCAGTTTATCAACAATGCGTGTAAAAATGTTTTCGACTCATCAAAGAGAACATATCTGTCATTTCGCCAACAAAGGAAATGGTGAGTTTAGATCTCTGAGACGCTGCGACTAAAAATTCTCGAAATATAACGGAAATAGCAGGTGCGTGTCACGGGGAATACCGAACGCAGAAATAAATAGTTTAGTTTAATGTAACGAACTGACAGAGATGTTTATAGGATGTAAGGTAGAATAAAATGGACTAAATATGATAATTATAATATTATTTAAATGTAATATATCTATAGATGGATGTATTTTATATATTAAATGAAAACGATAGTTTATACATTTTTTATGTATCTATAATAATATCCACGTTTATGCTATAATGGAGCTGGGGTAATTATTGCTCTCAGACATCGCTCGAGATGTTACTAAAGGGCAAAGGTAACAGAAACTCCATTATTGGTATACATATTGCTGGTAAGTCAAGTTTATCTGCCTGTCTGCTGTTTAAGATGTGCGAATCCCTTTGAAATGTGCCTAAGTGTGTTACACCTTTACTTTACAATGTAACATGTAATTCATTTAACTTCTTGGCCATATAATTGACCTCAGGTCTGATATTTATTTTAGAATGTTGATTTAATATTATAACATCCGTATGTATGATTACAGTTACACAGATGTTGATCTTATACTGGTAAATTACTTTAATTTTGTTACATTAAGCTAAACTATTCACTGCGTCTTACGGTATTATCCGTACCACGCACCTGCGATTATTTCGGAATATACTTACGGTACGGCTTTCACCCAAACCTGAAAATGGCAAGGAAAAATCCCACCCAACTCAAAATTATATATTAAGGTCTTCTTTATGTAAATGTGCTCTGATATGTTTGACGAAAATAAAGTGACGTAGACTGTTAGGTTATGTGTGTGTGTGCGTGCGTGCGTGCGCGTGCGTGTGCTTTCAGTTCAGAAGGCTTAGGTTTATAGTCTCTCCGTCATATTTAACCGATAAGACGCCCACCGGTATAGCTAAGGTGAAAACATAAAAGGGCCTGGGTGCACACTATTAGAGTCTGAGTTATGCGTGCTTGCGCGTCATGTAATATATCTATCTACAGTCTACTTGTAACAGAAATAGTGCTGCCACACTTAAATGCCACACCGTAGTACAAGATACCCACATCAGTGACATATTTTCTGACACTGGGCAAACCAGATGTAGTACTAACCATTAGTTGCTTGTTAAGTAACGGTTTCAAGTTACTACTATCATCGTTTTAAAGTCGTTGGCACATGTATGACGCTGCCAGGAGCCTCGAACGCGCGGCCGATTTCAGGTCAGACGCACTAACCATTAAACCACTGAACTTCGATTAGCTAGATCCTTGTGATTTGAGGAGTAGTTTTTATAAGGCATGCTTAAATGCCTAAATGCCGTATAAAAAAAACACTAGATGACGCTGGGGCAGGTTTTCTCACATACATTTATACAGGGTTAAATAAGGGTGTCCTTTTTTAAAATATTGAGAATTTCGCCCCTTAAAATTTTATTTTGCACAGAAGTAAACTGATATTAAACAGTTGTATTGGTAAACAATGGTGTCGTGCGTGCCCTTAATGGTTTATTCTCTTGTTGCTCTGGCTTCTGCCAAGTCATTGAGTACCTTCATTGTGGCTTTATAAGCTATTGTTTTTTTGTATTATATTTACACGAGGATATTTGTGTTTTACTTATATTGCCTATTGATGTTGCCTTGTTGGTTAGAGATTAGATCATGGCGGGGATTTCTTTATTTACACTGTCCTGTTTTAATGGAATGACAGTAGGGTAAGTGTGCGGTTTGGTGCACCCTAGAACCGGTTTAAATCCCATGTGGCCTTTATTGCCACTGACCGTTCCAAGGCGGTAGCCCTATTGTCAACCCTTTTGTGTTTGTGATGTCGTTTTCATTTGTTATTACTTTTGCCTTCTTGTTTGTCTGTTTGTGTGTTTGTTTTTGTGTTTTGTGGTTGACTGTCGTCCTTGAATGCTGCTTTACCTGTCCGACATTTTTATCTGTCTTTGTGTAAAAGTATTTCTTATTCCTAGTTTCAAATATTATTTAATCCCAACTGACAACAATTGAAAATATAGGGGAGGAGCCTTAGGGGTCACGAAATGAGAAGTGTACACAAATACACGTGGTAATGTTTGCAGCAGACGATATTTAGTGTTATGCAGTAATTCTTTTGTGTGTAAACCTTCACAGCAGTACTCTGAGACGGGACATTTGTATCTGTGAATATTCATGTGTTCCTGATAAGAAATCATCTCTACTATTTTCACGCTGAACATCAGAATCAGAAACATCCCCATGTATTTCTATGTCCCATCCATTAAAATTGAATATTCCCTCCTCAAGCTCACTGATGTATGTTCCTTAGTCATAATTATATGAGATGTACTAACTTATTATCTACATCATGTCCAGCCAGTCCGAACAATAATTTGTACATAATTTGTTTTTATTCCCCGCACATCTCCAAATTATGCGCAGAACTTCTGTATACATACACATGTTATCCAGATCAACTGTTATTGACAATTAATTTTCATTTAAAACTGGTTTAACTCTGATTACTTATGTCATGAAATGTGGCAATGTGAAAGAGTATGATAGTGGACCTTTGGAAATGGCCGAACACAATAAATACGACATATTGCAGTATCGGTTTGATTGAGACAGTTCATGAACAGTAGTGAAATATGCTTGCTGCCGTTCACGCACCCTAACGCCGGGTTGAGCATTACTCATTATCATAAAATCAATAATACAGAATTTTAACCATCCCAAAAATGGCATGCATATGGCGGTGGACATGCCATATTTAGTGCCATTACTCCACTCCATGGTCCCAATATCTAATCAAATTGTATGCCCCGAAGAGCGAAATTAACAAAGTTCTGTTTAGTCATCAGATTACATTTGTTTTGGCGCAAAATATCATAGCAATTCTTGTTTAATTATAAACAATTCTAATACACCCGCACTGTATAGCCTAGTTTAAAATATCTCGTTATATTGAACGATATATCACTGTAATTTTTGCAACGTTAGGAGAATAAGCATTGCGCATTGTGCATTCCGCATTGTAACGTATGCAACGTTAGGAGAGCAAGCAAAGCAATGCGAAAGATTTCAGATGTGTGCGTTATTTTCACATTTTAGGGGTATTAGATTAGAAATAGAACATCGTTTACGGTGAATTATCTATAATATATCACGGTTTGTCGTTCAATTGTAAACAATAATTTCACGAGCCCTTCGGGCTCGTGAAATTATTATTTACAATTGAACTCCAAACCGTGATATATTAAACGATAATTCACAGTAAACGATGTTCTATTTCTTAAATAAAAGAGTAATATAGTATATATAGAGTAAAACATGAATAATACTGAGAAAAATAAACTCTCACGGTTCTAATAAAGTAAACAGAAATTATATAGTTTGCAGTGATTAGATTGATAAACTTTACTCCTAGCTGCTTCTTATGTACCTTTTTGTGTCGTTCCGTGCATTTCAGTCGGAGCTGTTTACATGTGCTATTTTAAGATTCATTCACTGTACCTGACAGGCCTGTTTAGCTGGTGTACTTGATAAGACACACCCCAATCTCTCCCTACCAGGGTAGGCTAATGAAAGATAATCCAATGATATATCTAGAATTATTGTGTCAAATTTATTCAACAGTCTGTCAGAAAGCGTACTTGTCTCCGATGCTTATATTGGTTGAGGCAGTGATATATAAACGAAATGTACTCAACAGGTAAGGTACTTGGATGCTGCGGATAGACGTACACTCATGGCGTTTTCATCTAGGACTTCGGTGTTTTGCTTTGGTAAATATTAGTATACTGTTATTTTCTCTTAATATCTGTTGATCCCATTTTAATTAAAACAATACGATAAATAGTAAATAGGCTGAAATTGTCGCGATATATACGTGCTTAGGATGTTTTAAACACGTAATACAGATTTGTGACAGTGAGAGTAGTTTAACATGTGTATTGATATTTACAAGGATAAATACAGTGCAAGGTATGTGACTTCACAAACACGAAATGATTGGCAAAAGGCTACCGTCATTAAACGGTAAGAAGCAAAATGGCCGATAGGTGTTTAAATCGGATTCTAGGGTGCATACAAATAGTAGTCGTAAGCATCGTTGACGCTTGATTGTTAATACAAGCTTCTTGACCCTTTGTGCAGAAAACAAAATGAAACACATGTCCGTATTATTTTTTTTTTGTATTTTTGACCATCCACATTTTGTTCGTCGATATAATCATGACGTTTTCCACATTGCTTATTTATTAATTGATTGTCTTTCTACCGTTCTGTATATCTTGGATACTATAAATACTGAAAAGGGGATCAAACAAACAAGAGATAAAAGTAGCAGACTCGATTTCATTGAGTCTGTTCATGGAGGTGAACTTGCATCTGTATCAGCTAATCAGACCAAAACTTGCAACAAAACAATTTTAGAATGAAGGTTTGAGACGTTTGTCTTGAACAAAAAGCAAGAGTCGCAGGTGATCTAGACTACAGCAATATATGTTTATGTTTATGGCTGATGAATTAGTGAACGGACGTCATTTTAGCTTTTTCTTGAAAAAACAATCGGCTTATAGATTAGCATAAACCGGGAGGTCGACGGGCTGTGGCAGGACGGGCGTGTTTCAACATTTTCATTTTATTATATCTTAGCATAACCATGTACAATATTCACCAACATCTAACAGCACCTTCTTCTTATGAAGCAATGACCTTACCCAAAACTAGGTCACCGTTAATTACTTTCTCCAAACATATTCTACGTTAACAATTGTGTTTAAGTTTCGTTTCCGCTCAGTAATAGTTAATTTGATATTGGCGTGAAACTTTTAGTTTTGCCTATATCGTTTGAAAAATAGATCCTGCATATGCTTCATAATTATGTTAATTACTTTATTCATTACCGCTGAAGCACATGACCTAACATCTGTTCAGTGGGAGTCAAGAGTACCAGTTATTTACTTGCTATTTTATCAGTATATATTGGTGTGTGGCTGAGATCCGTGTTGAGATTTGAAAAGGATTTATAGTTTAAGGCTGTATGGTGTCCATGATGATTTTTAATGATACAAAATAATAATGATACAAAATAATATTTATGCAATTTGTCGTTTATCTTATATTTTCAAGTTAAATATGCAATCAAGTTAATATTGTTGTTTTTGGATAGCTTAATATGTTATACAACAATACATATTTAAACTCATGTTCGTCTAACAAAATCAGGTATAGCGGCTGTATATAGATATACAAAAAAAACATATTAAATCAATATTCTTTGCAATCATCACGCATACTCACAGACATATTAATAACAAATTGGAAACTTCCTATCTGAACCAATGAAGTAGCCAAAATATCACGTGACACCTTAACTTTTACTTCTATCTCCTCTCTCATTTATTCACTGATTTTGATGAGAATTGATGCTAAAGATTCATAATGAATATCAAAATGTGATTATATTTTGTTAATGGTTTAACTTAGAAACAGTTTGCGTTGAACTTCCTTTTTTGTTAAACATGGTAAAGAAAGGAAAATGCTACCATTAGAAAAATAATTAAATTTGTGATGGGGATTTGACATAACTGAAACTTGTATCTATATAACTCTTCCAGATACAAGTGTTTAAAGTTTGCCGGCCAGGTTTTGTTTCATGAACATGTTTATGTTTATTTAAATCGGAATCAATACACAACAATAGATGTTTACAACTCACGCATTGCAGTATTTGTGAAAAGTGATAATAAGATTTTATTTGATGACGTAGAAAACTTTGAACAGGTACATTAATCCGCAGTTAAATGTATTTATCAATTATCTGGCACTAGTTATGGGGTTATACAATTCTGATTTACCTCATTTCCCCATGCAGTCACGCGGTGGTAAGAGTAGTATTTATGTCATGCAAGTAATACTGATTTTACATGCAACTTGGTAGAGGTTTTACATATATGTATCACTGCATGACTATCAAGAAATGTTCATATTTTGTTTAAGAGTTAAATTTTTTAATTGATAATACTTAAAAAAAGGTGACCATTCATCTTTAACGTTGGGCAACGTGTTGTGTAATGTTTGCACGTCCCACGTGTCCAGTATGTTTGTTAGGCCACCCTTAAAATATAATTATATGTTTGCTCTTTCATGACCCTAATTTCAAATGTTGGGTCGGTAGGTAAGCAAGTATATTTCTTTTATTTTTAAAAAGACAAAATCTAACATAATAAAAAAATGGCTTTGTATAATCAATAAATTGAACTGGCATGTATTGATGAATGAAAACAAACGCACACTTTTAAAAGCAAACATGTTTTCCCTAATCCTCTTACCTTATGACCGCGCCCATGCTAGGCACTTGCAACAGTTTCAGTTCAAGTGGGGGAGAACAAACAGTCTGGTAAGTTAAAAGAATATGTTAAATATGTTCCCACTGAAAAATTGTGACTCCCAGAGCTCGGCAAATTAAACAAATAGTCACCATTCACAACGGCTTGGTAGAGGATCATACGCTATGAGACCTCAATCTATTGTAGCTTCAAAAAAGAAGAGTATATTTCCCAATATAACTCTAAACTATGAACCCAGGGCAGTGCCAGATTCGACACAGGGTCTCATTTAAATAAATGTTTTAGAGGACATAAATAAGCTAAAGCTACATGTGATATATGAGAGCCATACGGGGCCTTGTGGTTTCAGAGAAGATTTGTTTAAGTTTCAAGTATGACTGTATGGTACATGAATAAAAATATTAGACCTCTAGCTGTAATTTTTAGTTCCCGAGAAGAAGATTGTTTTAAAGAATGTCCTATATAAATCATATGTAAAATCTGGAACCATTTTAATATTTATTTTGCCTATTTTAAATAGTCTAAAATGGTAGAAAATAAAAATACCAAAACCCCGAGCAACTGACATAGTTATCTGTAGTTCATTGGAATCATACACCAGCTAGCATGGTAGCATATATTTTCTGTACAATCGCATCCTTGGCGGGGATAGTAAAGACGCATCTGCGTGTTCGAATCCCACAGGGAGCTCAACTTGTCAAGTAAATAAGTGTCGATTCTTACGGATGACGAGTGGTATGGAGTACTGGTTCTTCCCAGAAAAAAAATGGATGATCTGCCTCTACCACATAAATATCGAACTTCATGATCTGCATCTACCACATAAATATCGAACTTCATGATCTGCCTCTACCACATAAATATCGAACTTCATGATCTGCATCTACCACATAAATATCGAACTTCATGATCTGCCTCTACCACATAAATATCGAACTTCATGATCTGCATCTACCACATAAATATCGAACTTCATGATCTGCCTCTACTACATAAATATCGAACTGTTTGCAGTACAGTGCGGACCTACGATGCCATTACGTTCGGACGCTGTGGTTTCTATAGGACCCTATATATCATTATTCATGTTCTAATGATGACGTAAAACCCCATTCAAACAAATATATTTGCTGTATAATAACATCGGTATAGGGACAACCCGGACCATGGGACAACCCGGACCAGACAACCCGGACCACGTTTTAGGACGACCCGGACCACGTTTTAGGACGACCCGGACCACACTTTAAAACAACTTTTATAACATAATAGTTGTCTAATAAATAAGTTTTTTTTGGTTTGTGATACTAATTAGGCTACTCATAAACTACGCTCATTTGGAATGAGTTGTCAGATCGGTCTGTGTTTGTGTCTCAATTTTAACAAGAAACCATATGATGTTTATGAAAGTTGAAATAAAGCAAAATAAAACCATGCATGCACTCTTGTCAAAACCGAAGTACAAGAGTTCAAATGGTTTTCAATCTAAACAGAAACACATTTAATTTTGCACCCTTGTCGAAACGAAATTACAAGAGTGCGAACTGAATGGAGTTTTTAGATAGTTCTGGGTCTGAGTCTTCATACAGTTCTGGTATTAGAGGGTTCTATGTCATTATGTATAATTTATCTTGATATAACTGTGGAGTGAACGTTTTGTCCTTTTGACATTTATATGCGTGTATGTGTCGTAAAGCTTTAAACGGTGAATTTCCTGAACGTTTCCATGACATTCTCTGTAGGGCCTATAAAGTGAATATGATATGTGTGTTGTGCGCTTTGTATTAAATCGTAATGTGGTGGCTGTTGCTAAAATAAATGTTGTTTTTTTAATTTTGAACTGTATGATTAGTGCATTATTAACACGTTCTGCTGCACAACAATCAGAGAATGTAAAATATGTATACATCAAAACGAGTGTGTATTTCAGTCGATAATATCTGCTTTAAAATGGACGAGATATATTTGTGGATAGATTAGACATTAATAAAATTAATTGACAAGAGAATACTAATAATTAATCGTATTAATGCCAAGCTTTCTCTTCAAAATTGCAATATCGAATTACAATTAACGATAGAAGTGCCTAGGATTTTCGAGTTTAATTATAACGACAAATGAATGAAGTTTTACCGATATAAATATGTAGCAAAAACAAATTAAAACTAAAATGCAACTCAAAATCAATATGTAATAAATGTCAACTAGTCAGACATACGACAGATGTTCGATAAGCTCATAGACCTTTTCTGTAATTAAAAAACGAATGTACATGTATGAAAAAATAAAACACCATGTTAAAGAGAAATGTATTCTCGTCATATCATGCATATCATTAAAAAATAGAGTAAATAAATACACAAATTACATTTCTACATAGAAGTAAATAATACACAAATCACATTTCTACATATAAGTAAACGAAGTCACTCACCGTCATCCGGGGTCTGGTTGACGTCAAAATTATCTTTAGATAACGAAATTGCTAAACATTCAGACAGTCACAGTCATACTTTCTCAGTATGATCACCACTAAGTCCTAACACTTACGGTGACGCATTACCCATTTGTCACGAGTTTCATGTACCAATTCTTGTCAATTGTTGAGAAAATTCTCTGCGTTTCTTTCTTTAAATCATCGGCCCTTATTCCCCTCAGCTGAGCCTTACTTTCCGCAAACACTGTCAAGTCCATCGGAGCCAAGTTCGGACTATATGGTGGGTGGTTCAGCAACTCAAAACCAAGGAGTGCGATCTCTGGTTTTGTTGAAATTCCCGTGTTAGGCGGTTCATTATCTTGGTGAAATATCACTCGGTCAAGATCGATGTCTGGTCAGTTATTACTGATGGCGCGAACAAGGTGCTTTTTCACAACCTGAAACCCATTAATTTTAAAAATATTCGTTACAGTGTTCAAGTCAAAAAATTGTTATAAAATGATAATTATTATACAGTCGAACCTCGATAGCTCGAACACCGGTGATTCGAATACCATCGGTAACTCGAACACATTTACCGGTCCCGACACAACTCCTATATAATTCAATGTAATTTAACCTCGATTACTCAAATATTATTTCTCGAATACCCCGGCTCGTTCGAATACTTTTGACGGTCCGAAGATCCATTTTTGTGTGAATGTAAACCTCGCTTAATCGAAGGTGATGATCCGTTGCCATGCGACGTCGGCCATATTAATTGTAATCGACGCGTTTGTATTTGTTTGTAGCAAGTTTGATCATAGTGCGAAAACAGATAAAGTTTGTTGATAAAGGTGCGAACATTTATGATTAAAAAGCGATAATAGACAGATACAATTTATGTTTAGTGAACTTTGTTTACTGTTAATTACGATAAATTAAACACAGTTGATTTTCTAATTAAATAATGTACTGAAACCAGTCTTACCTTGTTCTCATTATTCGTACTTCTGGAATGTATGTTAAAATATATTAGTGTGATATTTCTTTAAATAAATGATAAAACAAACATATTATTGCAGTTTTTCTTGTATTTTCAGTGTTACAATTACATGTTATATATCCGTTATGATGTTTAAACAAACATGCATAAACATAAAAAACCTACCGAGCGTACACAAGTAACACTATTTCGGGTGGTACACAAATTCGGATAGATATTTTGGTTTTTACCGTTACCTCGATGCCTCGAAGCCACCGATAGCTCGAACATATCCCTATGGTCCCGCTGACTTCGAACTATCGAGGTTCGACTGTAATCTTAAATGTCGGTCTAACCATCGGGCACATGGTGCTGCAGAAGCATCCATCATCGATCCATGAAGAACACGAAAATGTGTTTGTCGCCCTTCGCTTTCTAGGGTGGTGGTGTCTGAGGTGTTTTCCACACGGAATGTCCCTTAGACTCTGGATTTAATTCCACAGTCAGGTATCATCTGTTGTTATGATTCTATTCAGAAAGTCTTCTCCTTTAGACCCATAAAGTTGGATGAGGTTCAAAGAAGAAACAATCCGCTTCTCTTTCAGCTCTTCTGAGAGAAGACGTGGGACCCACCTGACATTAACATTTGATACGTTTAAGTTAACTGCTATTAGTTTGTGTATTGCAGAAGTTGACATATCAAACTCCTGTGCTAACGCTCGAACAGTTAACCGCCTATCCGTTTTGATAATGCCTTTCAATTTGTATGGTAGTGTCTTTGTTACCGTTGCTGTCCTTCCGAATCGTTTGCCATCGTAGATGGTTTCTCTGCCGACCTTAAAACGTGTGTGCCACTTAAACACTAACGCTCGGCTGCATTTCTTAGTAACTCCTGATTCTTCAATTAATCTTAATGTCTGTGTTGGCGTTTTACCCAGTCCCACACAAACTTTGGTCACTGATCTAGCTTCAACGTCGCCAGTTGATGTTTTTATGGCAACGATGTCAAACTTCATTGTCTAATTTTACAACGGATGTGTATTTCACATTCGCAATTTATTTAAATGACGTCAGAACGTTACGTTGACGTCATGCAATTTTGTGTTAATATCACATATACTTTAAACGAATCTATTTCGAATTTAGTGCTTACTCTCCTTTTTCAACCAATCATTTGTCTAAATACTTGCGTCGTTTATTCATGATTTCATGATAATTTTAGTACAGCAGTCTTCACGGTGAAGAGCGTGACCTATATAGAGACTATATATATATAAAACATACCGAACACTCTAAGCTGGATAGAGTCTATGCTACGTCCCCCCCTTTCGGTTTCTTAATAGTGAAACTTAATGGCCTCTGTTCTATACTTAAATAAGGGACATGCAAGATAAGTATTAAAAGAAATTACTCAATAATTGGGACCCATAATATTTACCTTTTCTGCGATCACGTGACTTCCATTAGCGCATTAGGTTTTGACCATAGTATTATTCCGTAATATGTATAGCCCGCTTAGCTCAGTCGGGAGCGTTGTACGACTACTTTACGCTCATGCACACTATTATTACTGCGAGTGTAAAGAAAAGGTAATTTTAGTTTGGGCTGCGAGTTCAAACGCACGAAGTGGATTTTTTTTTTTTGTACCGCGATTGAATTCCGTTAAACAATCTTGCTTTTAATTATTAAATATTGAATAATGTTTAGTGTGTAATGTTTGCGAACATAATTTTTGTGTGTTTTATAAGCTAAAAGTTACGGACAGTGTCACTTTAATCATGAATAGCAATGGTAGTAACATATTCATGATTGACTGCAAGTGTTTGGAAATGTGAATCAACTGATTGGTTTAAAAATATTGGGAAATACTAATGATTGGTATATGCACTGTTTCGGATCGATCATCAATTTTATCTAAATTTTACATTTATCATTTTTTAGATTCTATTTACTGTGTAAATTAGTCCAACTTGTCATATATAGGGTGTGTATCTTAAAAAATATATATATTGTACACGTCTCAACAAAATGCATGTGTTTGATGTGTTTTTCCTTATTATCATTGTTTTTACAATTGTTATAATATAAACCGGCCTTTACACATTACTTTAGTGAATACTCGATATTTAATCGCATTATATATACGTTGTTCTTCCTGACATATTATGTATTGGGTGTGTCTTTTGAAAACCATTAAAATCCCGCCAACAGCAGCCAAATTTTACGACATGTGTACACCGTTTCTCAACCTACTGTCTACAAGGTATATATATATATATATATCTTAGTACATATTTTGGGAAACCAATCACAATATAAACGTCTTTAACCAGACAGACCAAACCCAACAACTTGAGCATCGAATTATGAGTTACCAACTCATAATTAATTATACGCATATTTAGTTGGGGTAATTAAGAAACCGTGAAAAAATCTATACTTTTAATCGGCGCATGAACAGTATTTTATGACCTGAACACCTGGATGGCGTTTTGATAAACGAGTTTATAGTGCAATTTTTGTCGTTATTTGGCGGGATAGTTTCTTCAATAACTTTCTAGAAGGAAAATCAAGAAAGTCTGAATGGATTCGAACTCATGTATAAGTTATACTATACAGTGAATACATACATAAAATAAATATATACAAGTTTATGTAAATTCTTCTGACACACATTCCTGCCCATGTATTTGTACACATGATACACACACGTAAAAGATTCATGAATAACAGACTAGTTCACATTTGCACTGATCAAATGGACCACATGTGGTCAACTCGGGTGTCAGTCATGAAAATACTGTTTGTATTAGCATTAAAACTAATCAGCGATTTTCTGACAGACTGAAACGTTTGATATGCCTTGGGTTACACATAGTAATGCAAATGTCTGTATATAACTTCTATAGCGAAACTATATCATTTCCCTACCTGCGATCGACAAAGTTACATAAAAAATACACACCCATTCTTTGAAAGTTGTCATAGCTTATGCGAGTTTCGAACCCATGACTTTCGGATTGGCAATTACTCAGATTTACCATTGGGATAATCCAATCAGACGATCAGTCGAGTTATTTTGTACCGAGATAGTGTTAGCCTTGTAGACGTTATCCTGATCGTGTGTTTGTGTGTGTGTATGTGTGTGTGTGTGTGTGTGTTTCAGTACGTTTCTAAGTGCATACGTACACCAAAGACCTTCGGAAAAAAAACGCCCCAGAAAATATAGATTACGAATTCCGAATTTCAACATAAGAATATTTTGGAAATTTACTGTATTTGTTTTGTTGAAATAGCATTGAAAATAACCCAAAGTCCATTATTAAACAAATACATATTAGTAACAATGAAAGTATTATTTCAGTTGTCCCGTTGGCCTAATGGCTATGTGTACGGATTGTCACACCGGAAGTCTCGATTTCGAATCCTGTGTAGAGCGAACTTTTTGTCAATGATTACGACATTGATGTTTGTTTTATATCGATGTTGCTACAACGAACAACGGATTAAAGAAGATATCCTGTTATAGGTTTCTCTCATTATATACGGGTCTACGGTTATGTTTCACACGTTTTGGTAGTAAACTAAGCTTAAATATCCTCCCTTTTGCTTTTGGTATACGCCCACACACGCCTTATACAGAGCTAGATTATCTTTAAACATATGGCAGGATAAGAATAAACAATGAAAACCCAAAACTGTATTTCAGTATATGCATATTGAATTAATAAATCAAGTGCATACTTTTAATGCTTGATAAACACTTAAAGATGTCCACGTGTCCCTTTAATATTACATTTATTAATTTTGTGTTTTAACGGTGTCACATACACCGTTATTTTGACTCTTAAAATAACTTGCGTTATACCGCTATTTTTGATAAGCAATTTGAATATTAGGATCTTAGTTGATAATTCTTAAATAGATCAAATCAATATTTCTCATTAATGAGAAAATTCATCATTAATTTAATAACTAGTAAAATAACGAAGAAAATATATGAATCCCAAGATTACACATTTTGAAGTGAAATAAATAGGTAAACATGACAGGGTGATCCTTTATTTTGGATTATGCTTCACACCGCGAGCCTTGTATAGGAGAATAGCAGTGCCGCCTAGTTCATCGCTTTTCTCGTGCGTTAATTGAAACAGTTCATTAAACGCACCCCACCGATAATTAATTAAATAAATAAATAAGTAAATAAATACCCATACTATCAATTCGACCACGCTATATTGCTACTATTTTCAGTTTAAATGTTTACATTGCAGGTTTTCTGATGAAGTGGATGACTCTAGTCGTTATACCAATGACGCCGCGAGCAGAAGGTAAGTTCGTTATAGTAATTGTAGTAACTATAACGGTAATATGTCTCTCATCCAACCCCGAGCATATTCTGGTCAAGGGATCCATTTTCCCCCTTGGATCTGGGTTGAATGTTTGCGAATGGTTACATTATGAGTTATCACTGTTTCATGTTCGTAATACCGAATCTCTCTATTACCCCTTGTAGTTTACGGGAGGAACACAGCATGCCTCCCAGTGGTTTCCTTGGTAGGGTACATATTAAGCCCCCTTGTGGTTTCCGTAGGGGCCACATTATGTTACCTTGTAGTTTCCTCTGGGGCCACATTATGTACCCTTGTGGTTTCCGCGGGGGAGTGGAGTGTGGGGGGGGGGGCGGCGGGCACATTATGACCCCCTTCAGATTTCCATGAGAGTATGCTCTCTTGTGGTTTCTGTGAAGACCACAGTATGCCCCCTTGTGGTTTCCGTGGGGGCCACATTTATGACCTCTTGTGGTTTCCGTGGGGGCCACATTCTGTTTCCTTGTGGTTTTCGCGAGGGTCATATTATGCTCTCTTATGGTTTCAGTTGGGGCCACATTATATACCTTGTGGTTTCCTTGGTGTTTCCGTGCGAGCCACTATATGCTCCCTTGCAGTTTCCGTGAGGGCCACATTATATACCTTAGTGGTTTCCGTGGGGGCCACAATATTTCATTTGTTGTTTCCGTTTCTCATATCGATTGGACAAAAAGGAAAACATTCTACTATACTTTGTCTCTGATTGCAGAGGAGAAATTTAGCATGATGTCAATATGTGAAGGTAAACAAAGCACTTGAAACAAAAACTTAACAGAAGGTAAGTCTGGAATGTAACTTTATGCAGTCAACTAAAAAAACGGATCGAAACAAACATTCATGTGTTTGCAAGTTTTAAATTCAATAATGAAACCCAATGTATGAACACGATCGAACAGTGCATGGTCATCTAGAGTGACATTGGAGTCATTTTTAAGTGATTATTTGGAATCAATTTACGGATGGCGGGAAGTAAACAGTACTGGTTCTACCCGAGAATATTTGGGTGGTCTCCTCACCAAAATCGAGCGTCATACATAGCCTAAAATGTGCTGAAAAATTATGATAAATACGACACAGACAAACACATTTAAACATTTTAAGCATAGAATATTACAGAATGGAATATTGACGTTGATTATTGGAGTGGTGTAGAATGAATATTAAAAGTAACATTGGAGTGAATGTTTGGAGTCAACTTTTTGAGTACATTTGAAGACTTATGTATTTGTAAAGTATGTATGAATAGATCAGATTACTCAGTGGCGATTACAAATGCATCTGATATGCATGTGTAATCGTTAATGTGTAAGAAAAAATGCATATACTCACATCAAGAGAGGTCCAAGTACTGCACATTTTCAAAGTGACTTCTATTATCCACATACGATGAGCTGGTATCATGAGCATACATAATCATATACATCAACAAAAAATAAACTCCATATTCAGACACAAATATTACCAAAACAAATCAAAATTGTATATAATTTATATGTAAAAAAAACAGGACTCCAAATTTAGACTCCAAAACTTGACACAAAGGTATATATATGTTTTTTGGGGGTTCTGGCTCAATTTTTTTTTTTCATACTTCGGGATATGAAATGGTACCTACTTACTCAAGTTTGATTTTTTAAAATCTGAAAACAAATATGTACAAGAAATAAAATATGAAATGGTACCTACTTACTCAAGTTTGATTTTTTAAAATCTGAAAAACAAGTATGTACAAGAAATAAAAAACCTCAAATATGAAAATTCAAAATACATATATAGTAAATCATGGTGATTTACTTGATTTATTAAAACTTTTTCAAAATAGGGGTAGTGAAGATTGCAAGTTTAATTTTTTTTTTATAGTTATCAAAATTACATTCAAATTAACAATTTTCCGACCTTGAATACAAAGGTGGTGGATCATACTCATACACATTACTAAAACAATTTATCACACACTTTTTAGACGTTTTTGTAAGGTTGCCATTGCTTCCTTTCTTCCCTGCTCCACTAGTTCTTTTTTTTGAACTTCACTAATTTCAAGTTTCTTTTGTTTGATATCCTGTTTCAAATTATAGTATCTCTCCAGTTCATCCAGAACCATCTTGAACTCTTGCTCAGATATTTGTGCATCACTCAACGCTTTTGATATTAACTGCTTTATACTATTTAACTTAGCCTCTGCCAAAGTTTTTATTTCATAATGTTTTTGAGCTTTTGCATTAAGCTTGCGTCTGATAAAATTAATACAAACACCTGTAGCTCCACATACTATTGCTGCTATTTCCAAAGGTAACAAAACTGGAACAACAAATCCAATCCCAGCCATAATAACACCTGCAGATATCAAGGTAGTGTCAATTCCATCTGCAATATTAATACCACGTTTATATTTTTTATAAAGTGACTGACGTATATCTCGTTCTGTAATTAACTTTTTTTCAATCTCTGAAATCTTTTGTAATCTATAATTTTGTCCGTCTTCCACTGGCAACTCAGGATATAAACTTGGTGCTGTTGGTTGTTTCGGCATTTTTTTATTTATTAATAAAAAAAATAATTAATTCAATTAATAATGATGCCACCGTATTAACAGCGGTAGCGTGGGCAATCTTACATACAAAGTTAACAACAGAACCAGCACCAATCTCTAAAGGACTATCAAAGTTATCATGATTGCGTGGGATGATGTGAAGCGTTATGCCATAATTTGGTTGTTCAACACCATTGACAGAAACTATTACAGATACGTCACCAACTAATCGTTCACATGCTAAACCTATTCCCATAATCCGTCCACGGCGTGTCATTACATGCCCCACATTTGTTTCTGCCCCACCGTTACCAAATGAGAGTATTCTATTCAACACTAGTGGGCCCTTAGCCTCCGCAAATATTGTTATAATCCCATATTTAAGATTATCAACTCTTTCTCAAATGATTAAACTGGTTAACAAAAGGTACAATTCGCCTATATAAATTTTGAACATTGTTTATCAAAGCCTCTAAGTCTTCTGTTTTTTTAGGTCTTGTTGGTCCAAATATACTCATTGTTTTTTTTATAAAAATGTATTTTTTAAATAATTTCTAAAACACAACTCATAGGCAAACCGTGATTATTTATTTTGTTGCCATACTCATATCTGACTTCTATTTTCAATTCAGAAATTGCACCATTCATAGGACAGTGATATTGAGGATAACAACGTGTATATACAATATCTCCAAACTGCTTATTTACTACAGGAATAACCCCTATAATAGTGCTTGGCGCACCATTGAAATAATTATTACTCGTATTAACTTGTTTCAGATGAACATAGAACTGTTTATACGAAGATAAATCAATTACTTGTTTACCAATATGAGTACCTTTTGACCATTCCCTGTTTTTGAATCCCAGCATTTCTGAAAGACCGCGTGATAATCGTACCTCTGCTTGTGTCTCCAAAGAGGCTATACCACTCTGCGCATCAGCGGTTAGGGTAATATTTAACCCTTCAAATATATATGCCAACTGGTGAAAGTTATAGAGTCCGGCTGGTATATGATATGTGTGGTCTGGGTTTTTTCTTTTTATGACTTCATGATTAATATTATACCAACCGACAGTGTATGTAAAACTTTTTAATCCAACGCGCTTAGTTCATTCTCTATTATCGATATACTGTTGTAAATTAATAGAGTTGTCTATGTTTGAAATTGTATGAAACATTTTTTTTTAATATATATATAAAAACACAAATAAAAATGATTTCTAAAGAATTCAAATATAACCCGGATGCTCAATATTCAAATACTTTTAGCAAAATAGTGATAGATATAATAAATCAAAACATAGTCATTACATCCAACGGTATAGGCTTTAAAGCATCATTTCCCAATGTCTTTGAAAAATACAAACTCCTTTACGTTAAATCAGATGCTATAGTCCAACGCTGGGGAATAGATTGGATGTTATTTTGGCAGAAGCAGTTGATTTTTTCTATTTGGTGTGCGACAACTGGATGTGGCATTGATTTTAACAACCATTTAAAAGCTGATACTCTGGTTGGTTCGTTATTTAGATTTCATGTCTATTACAATGTCAGAAGATTATTATTTGAGATGAGTGTAGCAATGCCGCAAGACTCAAATTGGAATGCGTTTAGTAACACATATAACCGAAACGTATACGAGAGAATATGCAAGGAGTTTAATGTTGACTTAAATTCGGACTGGAGACAGAAACAAAGCTATAATGATGGGCTAGGAACAATTTATAATTACTGGACAAATATTGGTTATCATCCTTTGGTAAATACAGTATACGACAACAAAACGATGAGTTTTACAGTCTATGAAAGTGATAAAACATATCACATTGATTACATTGCACAAGGATCTGAAGTAGACAACAGCTGGTCTACTTTTATACTAGATTGTTCATCTGGATTTACAAGAGCAGGAGTAGAAAGAATCAATGACAGCATAAAAACCTACTGCTGGGCAATCTTTGGCTCACAATCACAAACAAGAACAGATATACTTGGAACTGGAACGGCATTTGATGCCAAAAAACAATTTCTAGCAAATGTAGAGGACGCAATAAATAGCCCCATCGACTTGCCCAGTCACATTTCAAGATATGAAAACACCCTAAAATATGCAAGAAGTAAAGTTAATTTTGTCTATGGAAGTGGATTGTACATGTCTCCGAGTGACATGGAATTAAGAATCGGAATAATACAAGACTACAATAATGAAATTGTAATAGCAAACGATGCACAAGCATTAGGATTGAATAATGATGTAAATGTAAAACCAGTGCCACCAAAAAATATTCAACCTTTTCAAGGCACCACAACAAAGAAAGTTTTACCGGAACATTCTGACTTTGATAAATCAATACATAAAACTGTGGAGCATAACCCACCAGAAATACAAAAAATAGCGATTGAACACGAAGATAACAAAACAACCATAATTGTTGGTACTATAGTAATAGGTATTGCTGCATTACTTATCTACGAGATTTACTAAACCACTCTTTAGCTGCCACATACAACAACCCGGGAACAAACACAAGCAAAGCCCATAGATTGTTACCAAGCCAATTAATAACATTACCTGTTGCAGATAAAAGCCATGATACTAATGCACCAATAATTCCTGGAAGTGCTGCAGCAGCTTTACCAGCCAGGTTGGCAAGAAGTTTACCAAGATTAAATAGTTGTTTTTTTATCCAATCTTTTACACTTGATGGATCAGGTTTTGGAGTCGGAACAGATGCAGTCCCACCTCCCGTCGCAGGTACAATAGCCTCAACCAATACCCCAATAATCATACCAAACGCAGTCAAAATACTAACAATAGTAATACCTTGCTCCCTAAACAAGGTTTTGATCCTCTCACCAAGAGTTGTATCCTCGTTTAACATTTTGTTTATTGTCTCTTTTATCCTGCTTACTTGGTTACGAAAAGCTTCTCTGTTCTCATTAATGATATCAATCTTTGCACCTCTTTCAACTTCAAGGTCTTTGATGCGGTCGCTAATTCTTTTTATCTGGAATTTATCATCGTCAGTCTTAGCTTGTTCTAACTTTTGTTTTTCTCTTGTTATGTCTTTATCAAGTTGTGTGAGTTTTGCCAAGTTATTGGTGAGTTCTTCCTTGACAGTTGTCATCGCTTGTACTATTCCATCCATTTCACCTTGTCAATATTTGTTTGTGTTGAAACATCAGGACGCTCATCCACCTCCCAGTCATAAAGAGCACTTTCCATTGACTGTACTGATGTATCTATGTTATCAATAATATGTGAAAAATCTTGTAATGAAATAGCATCCACATTATCTGGTAAATCGTTTCTTGTGCTTGTGCTTTTTGTGATAATTTTGTTTTACTGTCATACTCCGGCAAATTCAAAAATTGTCTTACCGCCTTTGTTCCCCCAGTGCCAATAATCCTGTTATATTCAGTTATCAAAGAACCAAGAGCAAGAAATGTAAAATAACCTTGCTTGGAAGTTATTCTTATTTCTTTATCACCAAACAACCGTCAGTATAATGTTTTACCATCATCTGATACTTTAAACTGGTCATAATCCATTTTGTCCGGTGTCATCTTATATCGTTTTTTTATTTCATCATAAAAGGATTTTACAAGATTTTTTTTGTGTGCTTCAAGTTGGGATTCTTTCAGCCTCCCTTCAAGGTCAGCAAGATGATCGCTTTCATTAAGAAAACTTCTTTGAACAGGCTCATCAGGCACCATTGGTAAATCATCATCATAATACTCATCATAATCATCTGGATCGTACACAGGATTGTCAAATCCTCCTTCAGCCATTGTTTTTATTTTATTTAATTTTAAAAAATATATTTAAAAAATAAAAACAATGTCAGCTTACGGAAACAAACTCAACCCTCATAGAAAACTAAGAGAACCTCATGGTGCTAAGGGCATCCGCACACGTGTAGTAATAACTAATAATCCATCAACAATAGACCAAAACAAGAAACTGCTTGTGAGATTTCCAAATCTAAGTACTAATGATGTAATAGTTCCTCGTACTGCTCGTCTTGCCTTTGAAATAGAACTTAAAAGCAGAACAGACGCCAACGCTACTCTATACCAGAATCTGGGTAGAGCAATTGTGAACAAAATGGCAATAAGAATAAGTGGAAATGAAGTCATGTCAATAGATGACAGTGATATATATCATTGTTATGTAGATTTATGGAAAAGCCCTACCGAACGAGTAAACATAGCTTAGCAAGGTATTGGTAAAGCAAACATGTTAAAACATAGTGTTGGCGCGGGAGATGCTTCCTCAGACACCGAAGATGAAGCTATAGCAGCAGCTTATGGAAATAGATTTTGTATTCCACTGGACTTTGAAATGTTAGAAAGTCATATGCCATTTTATCAAGCGGGGCTTGGTGACAGGTTAAAATATGAATTAAAGTTTAATGATTATAACAAATTAGCAAAAGCACTGATGCTGATGCATCTTATGTAATAAAAAATATCTGCTTGGAATTTGATATGGTTAGACTATAGTGATGTTGAATTATTCAGACAAATAAGTAAATCAATGGTAAGATAGTATTTATGTATGATCGTATCTTGCGACATAGAAAAATAATATAAAAAAATCTGATACCCTTTGGAATATCAACATTAATGTACCAGCACAGAGCATAAAAGGTATTCTAATGCTGTTTGAAGACCCAGAAAGAACAAGCACAGAAACCTATTACAACCCAAAGATTGAAAAGGTTGAAATGACAATAGAGGGAGTACCAAATCAGTTGTATAGTCAGGGCATGAAGGCATATCAACATTGGGATGAAATCAACAAATATTTTGCCTTGACATCAAAAAGAAACAAAGAGACAGAAATAGTAGCGAGGGACTTAAACTTTACCAATGTTTCTCTTTAGACCTATCTAACAAAATCATATGCTTTGTGGCTTGACCTTAGAACATGTGATGACAATTTATTATACGGCAGTGGAAGAAACATAGAAAACGGCAGTGAAGGCATAACGATACTAATAAATAAAAAAGCAGATGCAGATCAACCTTTAAATATTTATCTATATATAATACAAGATGCGCAAATCAATTTCGAAGACGGAAGATTCAAAGAATCATAATACTAGTTTGCAACAAAAATATCCTAAATATTCATACAGTGCCATTATCTGCGGTCAGACAGGCTGCGGCAAAACAGAGTTTGTTCTGGACATACTTGAACAAGAGTATGTTGGAGTTTTTGAACATATAATTATACTGTGTCCAACCATAGAGTGGAACGACGCTGATAAAAATAGATCCTGGATAGGTGATGTAAGACACCCGAGAGATAAAAAAATAATAATTGTCAATCCCGTTAGCAACGGCAAAGAAATGTTACAAGAACTGTTGCGTTTATTTTTCAAACAATATGCTGGCCAGCCCACATTATACATCATTGATGATTGCTCCGCCACAAAATAATTAACAAAGAAAAAGGATATGTTATCAGAGTTGGCATTCTCTGGCCGTCAAACAATCAGTGTGGGTTATTTCACAGAGATATAATTCTGTATTAAAAGATTTGCGGGAGCAAGCAAAATGGTTGTGTATGTTTCACACTAAAGACAGAGATAGTTATGAAAATTGTTTGAGAGAAAATGATGTTATTCCGACGCTGGAAGAGAGAACTAGAATAAGAAAAGCTTTAGCAAAGACTAAATATTCCAAGTTAATTTTGAGGACTGACCAACCAACTGGTTATTGAGTTGAATACATTTTGACAGCATTGCTATTTTTTTTAACAGCACTGCTTTGTTACTAATAGTAATACTAACAGCAAAGTAGCACTACTGACATGGAAATATCAGAAAATATAGTAATGCTTATAGCATTGCTCATAGCAAAGTAGCATTGCTCATGGTAAAGTAGCAATGTTAATAGCATTGCTTGCAGCAAATTAACAATGCTAATAAAAAAATTAGCAATATTAATAACAATGCTATTAACAATACTAACAATTACTAGTTGCATGAATATCGCAGCTTGTTGTTTTATGTTTATTTCAAGATAAAAAATAAAATTATTAATATAAAAATGAATGCGGAAGAACTATTACAAGATATATTAGAAGGTTTCACAGAACGTGATGAATCAAAGCAACAAGAAACAAAAAAAGAAAGATTATCGGCCATAGTGGCTGGCGGCGGTAGTCGTCAATATTTGAGTAAAGACATACAACTCACAAATATAGATAGCATGCCCCCGGATGAAATTAACAAACTTTACTGCAGATATGAAACAAGGCTTGGGGCATGCATGACAAAGACTTTGGCAATTATTTTATTAACTTGTATGTGATGGGAGTATCAAAATATTTTAATGTAACCAACCCACCAAAGCTGATAGAAGATTTGGAGGAAGACCCATTTATTAATCATGCTTTGACAAGTGCTTGTTGTGGGTTGTATTACAGGTATGGAATGTGCTTAGCACCATTTACAGCAATACTGACAACTGTTAGACATATTGATTTTAATAAAAATATAGATAATATAAATGATGAAGAACCAAGAGAGTGAAGTTATACCTGTGCAAAAAGTAAAAAATCCAAAAAGAATAGAAGCTGGGAAAAAAGGAGCAGCGGCAAGAAAGGCAAAGCGTTTGGTAGAGCAAGATGCAAAGCAAGATGCTGCAAATCAAGATGCTGAAAGCAAGATGAAAATAAAATAACAAAAATAACAATAGATGAAGAGGAACCAGAAATCAAAATAAACGTATACAAAAATTATATTCCACCGTGTCTGGTTTTATTAGTAGGCATTGCTGGGTTGGGTTTTTATATTTATAACAAGAAATCTGCTACGCAACCTGTGCAACCTGTGGCTGTTCATGTTGCACCAAAAGACCCGTATGATTGTTTTTAATAATTTATTTAAAAAAATAATATAAAAAATAATATAAAAAATGGCAACAAGTATTGACGGAAAACAAATTGTAAATATGATGTATCACGCTGGAGTGGAAACACTTCTAACTGTTGGATATTCTGATATTCTGAGATTGGCAGAAAACTACTAAAAAGACCAGCCCCTAAAGTGGATATAATGTTAACAATGGCTACAAAGGATATGCTGATTAAGCAAGGTATTATTCCTGCGGATATTATGAAATAATTTAAAAAAATATATAAAAAATGGCAATTGCAGTAGCAATGATGATAGGTGGAGCATTAACAAATGCATTGGCGTTTAGCGGTTCAAATTATTTCTTTTCAAAAATGGGAAGTCATTCAGATGAGGAAAGACAAAGGCATGACAAAGCAGTGGAGCAATTGAACGCAGCACAAGCGGAGTGGAATAAAAAAACAACAGAGAGATAAGATTTTATTAATAAGCAACTGCAAAAAGAGCATCATGCAGAGCAGACTTTTGATGATGTAAACCAGGCTATGGGTAAACATTTGCTTTTGGAAACGGAGCAAAAGTTGAGTGATTTTTATACACCATCTCCGGATCAACAGAATAGAGAAATTACGTTTATTGTGGTGGGCATGGCTGCAACTGGATTTGTGGCGTACAAATTGATTTCATAAAAAAAATAGTTTAAAACTATAATTACTTTGAAATAACCTTTGGAAAGTCATATGCATGATACCTATTTTTTTTGTTGTTTTTACATGGTTTCAATCCAAGTGGTCGCATATAATATGGTGGTGGTTTAGCACTCTTCTCTAATTTATTTTTGAGATGATCAGGCGCCCATACTTCACCGTTACCTAATAATGCTAATACCATGGATGGACCATATTCGGTATCTACTATTTTCGTATCTGTAATAGTGTATATTTGATCTATTTCTAAGTCTGTCCATTTCTTTGTGCTATATTGATTTTGCTCTTCGAGCAGTTCATCAAATCGTGCAGTTGTGATTTCCATTTTTTTCTTTATAGTTATAAATATAAATTTTCATTTTTAGTAGAAAAAAATGGAAAAGATTTATTACAGCCCAAAAGGATTTTGGAGATGTTACTCAGCAGTTAAAAAATTAGCAAAAGAGGCTGGTGTTAGTAAAAAAAGGGCATTATAATTTTTAAAGAAACAAGCTGTGTGGCAGATTTATTTACCTCCCCAAAAGAAAATAATTAGACCCAGGTTTGATGTTTCTGCTAAGAATGGAGTGCATCAAGCTGATTTGTTATTTCTGCCGCATGATACTTTTGGCTTTGGTCGTGGACGCAATACTTATAAATATGCATTGACTGTGGTTGATATTGCAAGTAGATACAAAGAAGCAGAGCCGCTGACTTCCAAGGATAGCACAGACGTTGCCAAAGCATTCGAAAAAATATACAGTCGGCATCTGAAATATCCAAAGTTATTACAAGTTGATCCAGGCAGAGAATTTATGGGTGCAGTATCGCGGTTGATGGCGAAACACAAAGTAAATATCAGACGGGGCAGAACAGAAATACACAGAGACCAAGCTTTAATGGAAAGATGTAACAGAACATTAGCTGAAAGATTGTTTGGCTATCAATATGCTAAGGAAACAGATTCACAAAAACGCAACAGAGAGTGGGTAAAGAGATTACCAAAGTTGTCAAAGCAATACATGTGGAGACTAAAAAGCCCCCTCCTGTTGAAACAAAAATATTAAAAGGTGATCCTATTTGTATAAATGCAAGTGTAAGATATTTATATCAACCCGGGGAACAAGAAGGTGGAAAACGCAGAGCAACTGATCCAATGTGGAGTGTAGATATTCACAAGATTAAAAGTTATATGGTGACGCAAGGTATAAGAGTTTATTATTTGAAATTACCGGCGCCGCAGAGAGGATTTGTCAAAGAAGAATTACTTATTGTTCCTGCTGATACCCAAATTCATAAGTTTTTATAGAAACCATATGCATCAGTTGTAATTCCATCTTCTCGAATGTACTTTTTTGAGTAAAATGGTGACAGTGTTACTTTGTTTACTGTTATACCGTATATTTGATGCTTCATCGTGCGTATCATATTCATATCATGGGTGTATGTTTTCTTGTTAAACAATGCATCCTTGTAGTTTTCAAAGTTTATATTTTTTTCGATTACGTATTTTTTTGTTCCTTTTGCTTTTTTGATAAGTTGTTCATCCGCTCTCAAAATAGAATATAGTTTGGGTCTTAATCCAACATACTCAGCTATAGCAACACCAGCACATTCGTCTTTCATTTTGCCTAATACATTTTTGTTTGTATCATCGTGCATTGGATGGGTTTGCGGATAATCACTCAAGTCATATTCATCTTTCATTTCAGCCATGTATTTGTATGCATCATCTGTTTTGATTTCTACCAGCAAGCTGTCAGTGTCTGTGTATAAAGTACAGTCATTTCCGTACCTTTTTTTCAGGGTATTATAATACCAATCATACATCATGTACTTTGATAAATCCAATACTGACATTCCAACATAAATTGGTTTGTTTAATGTTAATTTTGTTTTGTTTACATGTATTGCTGACAATTCATCTGAAAATTTTATACGCCTGTTAAAGTTGGGTTTGGTTAGTATTTTTCTTATTTTTTTCATTTTCAGAGCCGTCAGTTCTAACTAGCTTTATATCAGTCTGCTTGCGTAAATTTTCCATTGTTTTGCCAAACACAGAGTTGTTCATAAGTTTGTAAAAATCTTTTTCAAATTGTGATTTATCTTTTTTCCTAAGTTCTGTGTTTAGATGTATGTATGATGCCATCCATGTTTTTTCATTAAATTCTAATACTCTGTGTACTTTCTTTAGTTTCATACTCAAAGATAAATACAGTTCCAGGGTTTTGTGATGTATCTCATATTTTTCTTTGTCCATAAGATTTGGGACTAGTTGTTCTACATTTATCATGCTATTATTTTCTAACAGATCTGTCTGGTATTTAGACAACAATTTTTTTTTTATTTTTAATCTTTCAGCGGCAAGTGGATAATCATTGTGACTATCATGAAGTTCTTTAGGATATTCTAAATTAATTGCCCATCCATATAAGTTAATAGCATCATAATACATTATAAAGCTGTTTTCCTCGTCAGGGTTATAATCAGCCACATATGGATTGTTTGCTTTGGCGTGTCATTTTGATGCCATTCTTATGCCACCTCGCATTCCTTTTTCTACAAACAAGTGCTGGTCAATGTTTGTCAAAAGTTCTAAATCTATTTTAGAATGTTTAAGTAAAGCATCCCAAGATAATCCAGGCGCTGTGTAGTAATTCAAGGGATCGAGTTTATATGCATTCATACATGTTTTTCTGAAAGTTTGAAATATATCTGCTAACAGAGTTACATCAGTTTTTAGATATAAATCATGATAGTCTCCAAGAGTTTTACAGTTAAACTCTTTCCATATTTTTTGAGCATATTCATAATCTATGGAACTTATACTTTCATCTGAAAGACTATTGTAAAACTTTTCTGTAGGCGGTAATTGCGTTTCCTTGAATCTTTCCATACTGTCCATATATTCGTATGGATAAACACCTTTTCGTAAAAGTAAATCTGTTCCCCAAACTGATTTTTGGTAATTTTGAAATCAGAGTTGTCTGTTGCTTTAACTATATTTTCCAGAGACGAAGCCATGAATTAGAAACTGTCTAAAAATCTAAGTTGTCCAACACTAAATGAAATATACTTTTCAGCGTTGTTTGGGATGCATGTAATATTACCTTTTATTTGATGTATTTTTTGCAAAATCAAATGACTATCATATCCTTTGAGGTTGTGAAATACAACATGTATAGGTGTTTTGTTTGGTTTTATTTTCAGCTTTAGGTTGCAGTTTTTATGTGCTGCACCTCTGTATTCTCCTGTAAAATGACAGTGGTCTCTTACTTTACCAGATTTTCTGCCTATTTCATTCTCGCATATCCAACATTGTGTTGCTTTTTCGTAATCTTCCTCATTTTGTTGTGTCATGATAATTGGTTCTTGGTGAGCAAATTTTTATTAATTTTGCTCTTTTCACGTTCCATGCAATTTAAAAACACTTCAACAGCATCTTCACCTCTGTAAATAACAGGTTCTTCAGCTTTACCATCAGGTCCGACAACCTGGTATCCAAACCCGCAAGCTTCGTGTACATTTTGAATTTCAGATTTTTTTCCAAATTTGATTGATTGCGGTTTGATTATACTCTCAGAATCAGCATATATTCCATAAGGCACAGGCATCTGATTTTGATGATTTTTAAATTTTATGTGATTTTTACCTTCTTTCGGCATTTCTATTCTGCAAGATTTTTTGTTGATTCCCTCACAGTCTTCTCTTTATTTGGTAAGTAGTCCTTTTCCAGAATAGCCGTGAAGGCAACGATCGCAGAAGTAAGTTTGACCTTTATGTTTGTTTTTGTCATAAAGTAGTCTGTTCAGATTTTTAACCCAGCAATAGTGATATTTTGTTATTTTTATTTTTGTTGTTGGTTTGTCGGGATAATCATCAAGGTCATAGTTGTCATCTATGATTCCTTCTTCATTATTTGGATCATCAGGGTCATATTTACCATCTATGATTCCTTCTACATTATTTGGATCATCTTCATTCTCTGATTTTTCTTCAACCTCAATGTCTTCAGATATTAAGAGCAAATTAATTCGCTCAGTAATTTTTGGTTGTTCTGATATTTTATATGGAAAAACAGTTACCTTTTTATTTTTTCCTGTTGTATATCCGTAAACGTTGATAGCGAGGTTGTTTTGTTTTTCTACTTTAACAATTTGAGAAATTGGAGTGTCAAAGTCAATACCCTTTTTCTTTAAGAACTCTATACTAGGATACTTTGATAATCTATCAGAATTCTTTTTAGCTGAATTTAAAGCTGAATTTATTGCATGAAACAAACATTGATCATCATCGTTTTTTACATTGATAATTGCTTTCTTATCAGCTACTGCTTTAGGCAAAGAAATATATGAAGAACCTTTTAATGGTTCATACTTTGCAATATTCAAGTAAAACTTAACACAGTGATCCATCTCCAATCGTGAACCTCCGCTTATATATCTTTCAAGGCTTTCTTGTATATATGCAGATGATTCATCGTAAAACTCATTTATTTTTTCAGAGTTTAAGATTACCTTTTGTTCACTATATAAAACTGCCGTTTGGGCGTGTTTTTTGGTAGCACCATCGTCTTTATTTAAATCTATAGTAAGACCGAATTGAAAGTATAATCCTTGTTTTATTTTTGCAAACTCTGCTATCTCTTTATGTATTTAGTTTGTGATAATGGATTTCCCATCATGAAATAGTTTTAAAGGGTATTTGTATTCCTTGACAGGCGCCTCGTATACTTTGAAAAACCCACATTTCGGTTTGTCAACCAGTTTTAATTCTGGAAAACGTTCTTTAGATTTTCTATCATTAAACTCTTTCAGTTCATTTATAACATTTTCTTGTAATTTGGCATATTTCTGCTTTTGTTCATTTATAATATTTTCTTGTAATTTATACTTTTGCTTTTCTCGTTTACGTTGTTTTTTTGCACGTCGTCTTTTTAGTAAATTTTCTGATGTTTGAGATTTAACCTTGGAGTTTCCTTTGGTGTTTCCTTTGGAGTTTCACGGGGTTTGATTGTAGTACGAGGGGTTGGGATTGGTTTGGTCCGTGGGGCAGGAATTGGTTTTACAGCTCGTGGCGCCGGAATTGGTTTTACAGCTCGTGGTGTTGGGATTGGTTTGGTCCCTGGTGCAGGAATTGGTTTTACAGTGCGTGGTGCTGGGATTGGTTTGTTTTTCATTTTTTCACGTCTTACACTTTCCAGCACTTTGGACTCAACTGGTTGAATAACCTCTTTTGGGGTTTTCTTTGGAACTTTTTTAAGAGCATCTAGCCCCGTTCTAAGCTGATCATCATTAATTACTCCTTTCCGGTGTAATTGTACAATGTAGTAAACATCTTTGGTTCTCATTTTTGTAATATATATCATTTCATTTTTCTTTTCTTAATATAAAAAATATTTATTATAACAAGAAAAAGAAAATGGAAAACACTAAGAAAATTGAAAACATTTGCCAATTTCTCAAAGTTGGAGATCACGAAACTTGTAAAAATAAACCAACAAAAGATTCAAACTACTGCAGTTTGCATAAATTCAGAATAAAGCAAAGTAAAGTTGTACCGTGTCTAAAATGTGAAAAAGTTACAAGTGCAAAATATCAAATTTGTGTTGGTTGTGGTGCTCATATAGTTAGATTAAGACATAGATACTGGGAAGTAGTAAAGCCATATAGAGATTTAATGCGAAAAAATCAAACTATATGATTTTCTAGTAAAAATTCATAGTTTATTATATTCGTGTTTATTCGTTGATTTGGGTGTAATTTTGATAACTATAAAACAAAATTAAACGTGCAATCTTCACTACCCCTGTTTTAAAAAAGTTTTAAAATCAAAGTAAATCATGTGATTTATTATCTATGTATTTTGGGGTAGATACTTGCTCTGGTTTGATTTTAAAAAATCTGAAAACAAGTATCTACCATTTCATATTTTATTTCTTGTACATATTTGTTTTCAGATTTTAAAAAATCAAACTTGAGTAAGTAGGTACCATTTCATATTTTATTTCTTGTACATACTTGTTTTTAAATTTTAAAAAATCAAACTTGAGTAAGTAGGTACCATTTTATATTCCGAAGTATGTAAAACATTTTTTTGAGCCAGAACCCCCAAAATACATATATATAAGGTTACTCTAAATATTCACCTCACTACACTCCAAATCTATACTCCATATAATGTACTATGACCCACTTCGATATCACATATATATGATGTAATACAGTTAGATGCATAGAACTTCATGAAACCAAAAATAGGAACCGAGCTTGAAGTATGATTATTGCACTATTTGCATACTATTGTGGTGAAGGTTGGATCATAAATTTATATCCATGATAGAATGCATAGATGTTTTCTTATTGTCATAACACAACCACAGTCAGGTATGCAGCATGTTTCGCGGACTATTTACATATCCAGAGTTGGAATGATGACGATGATGGTAAAACGTGAATGTATTTAGTGCTGTGTTTTTCCCAATTTAATGAAAACTATTTTCCTTGACCTTATTATGGTTTCAATGATAATTGGTAATGTCTCCTTCGACGAACTGATAGCGGAGACATACTTTGTTTTTGGTCTTCTGTTCTTTACTAATATTGCGCTATTTTTTTCTTAAAAGGCGTATTGTACGTTGATAAAAGTGTGTACAAAGCATTAATATGATGTCTAATGGTGAAGTTATAGGTCAAAGGTCAAAGTACCCAGTGAACCGATATTGTATATACTGTAATTCCATTTGCCCAGGAGCAAATATCGTCCAATGGAGAGGATCTCAATAAGCATTTTGCTTTCGTTCTAATCCATGTATGTGTATGTAACATTAGTATAGTATGTTATCTTTGAAATAAAATATGTTTAAACCAAATATAGTCCAGGTGGGTCTATTGCTTTTGACTTTTCGTGATCTGCAAAAAATATATTTTATATTCAGATATATTCCTACAGGTACTTCATGTTGTCCAAAAATGCACCCTATGTAATATCAAACATAGCTTAACAAGATTTAACAGATTGAAACGGTGGCTTTGAAGTGGGATGTGGGATGGGATGGGGGAGACATTTGTTTTTCTAAAACAACACATCTCTAGTTTCAGTTGCATTCCGAAGTGCCTAATAAATTTCTATCGCAGGAATTTAAAATGTGTGTTTTGCATGTAAAATCATAGAAAAGAAAATGCCAGCGCATTCAGATCATTAGATACACATGGTTGTAAGATTTCAGTAAAACGACTGAAGTACGAGTAAACAGATTATTATGAGTAAGTTTGAAAGTAACATTTAAACGAGTGGGCATATGCCGCAAACTACATTGGACGGTTTATCATCTAATTGTGCCGGTATTAAATAGCAATTGTCAGCAAATAACCTATTGATATGCCTAATATAATGAATAGTGATTCGCACTCTACAATATGTCGTCGTTAAATGTCAGTAACTGATATTACCAAAAGGGACTTACGTATCACTTCAGTGGTAACGAAAATGCCAACCATGCTGGGACATACAAGTTAGCATTATGGTAATATCATAATTCAATGCGTATTATTATATATCATTTTAATACTTAGTTTTCATTGGCTAAAGTACAGTCACGCATGAACTATTGACTTTAGAGCGTTTCCTATCCGGTTCAATCTGGTTTTGAGGTCAATAGTCTTTTTGTTTGCAGGTCAATAGTCTGAGAATGATGTTACGCTTTCCCATTACGTGATGTCATGCATGTAAACCAGTAAGCAAAACGTAAGCAAAGTAATGGATTGTGTATATATAATACAACAACTATCTACTTCTGTTTCAGTAAATAGAACTATTCATCCTCGGGATTGATTGACTATTGACTTTGTCTCGGTCATTAGTTTACTGCTGAGGGTCAATAGTCACTCCTTTGGATGATTTAACCATTGACCTCAACAGACGTAGATAGTGGTATACTATTACATACATTTATCATGCGTTCGAATAATACATGTCATTAACTGGAGTGGCTCCCGCCCTATTTTTGCGATTGCCATCCTATTGCTCTTTGTTTGATATTATTTTCATTAAACGGACACAAAACAATCTTGAAGTGTTTTTTAACAATTAAAATTAGACTTCGGCCTTTTCCAAAGGTCCATTATCATACTCCTTTATATAGCACAGTGGCGTTGCTTGTGCAGTGTGGCGGCAGTAAAACGTCTCCCCGCGCTTGCAAGCAGAACTGTTATTTTTCATTCGATCTTTGGAGATCGCTGAGTCCGATACTGATGTTTAGCTATCGGTGGTACATTTTCAATTGCTTTTGTTTTCTTACTTAATTTTCGATTTGGTGATTCCACTACTCCGGCCGATAAAGGGCTCTTGGTATTGTTTAACCACTCATAGGATATGTTGTCTACTTTTTAATTTAGTCTTTTGGCTGTTACTTGTGATATACATGCTTCATAACCGCTGCTCCCAACTAAATTCCAGTTTGTTTATTTCGCTCTTCGCGGCATAGTTTTTTGTTAGATACTGGGACCATACACCTGGGGGAGGAAAATCTCTATGTCCACCGCCATATGCATGCCATCTTCGGGATGGTTTAAATTATGTACTATTGATTTTATGAATATTGAGTTCTGCTCAACCCGGGGCTATAGGGCGTGAGCGGTAGCTAGCATATTTCACTACCGTTCATGAACAGTCTCCATCAAACCGAGACTGCAATAATGTGTATGTGTCGTGTTCGGCCGTTTCCAAAGTTCCATTGTCATACTCTTTTATAAATCCAGTACTGTTTTGTTTTTGAAACTGAATTTTCAAATTTGCTTCGTTAATTTACCGTAGGTTTGAATATATTATTGAGGAAATATAATCAACAGTTAATAATATTCAAAAACAATTTGCTTTATACTATTCTTATAATTAATATTAATGATTGATTTCATGGAATTTGTACATAAAAACTAACGGGACGCCGCGAGTTTTACAAACAAATCAAGGTTGCCTTGTGACCCTTTAACCTGATACATTTCAGACAACTGCTACGCGGTAATAATATTCTGATTGGGTACAATTTAAACTGGTTGCAAACATAAAGTATTTGAATGCTAAATTTAAAATAGATAACAGTTTTATAGATAGATGTTTCATGTTTATGACACCCAAATAAGAAGGTATTCAACACATAAAATCTCTTGTTTTGTAGTGAATAACATTTTATATTCAATTACTTTATTTTGGAGAGTTTTTATTCCCTCCAAAATAACAGATGCTCACCATAGTTTATCGGAGATTGACTGCAATCGAATGTTTCTAAAAGCAAAAAAAAGTTAGCAAGTGCGTTGCTTGTTGAAGTGAATAGTTCAGCTAGGGCGTGAGAGGTGTTGCACATTTTATTACCGCTCATGAACAGACTCAATAACATTGAGTCTGCTATCTTTCACTCTTGTTTGTGTTCTTTGATTCCGAGTGATCACATTAACAGTATATATTGACATTCACACAAGTGTTTGTTTACTTATGTGGCGACTGTATAACGTTGCCCCCGACTACAAATCAGTAGTGGTGTTACTTAATGGCACTTACTTACTGGGATCATCGAGCACAATCTGTGTGGCTTTAAAGAAGAATATCGCTTCGGCCGGTGCTAGTGGGCGTGAGAGGTACTGCACCTTATATTTCCTCACCTGAACAGATTCAATAACACCGAGTCTGCTACTTTTCTCTCCTGCTTGTGTTCGTTGATAATAAGGGATCCCTTTATCAATATTCACTGTTTAAACAGGTAATCGTACAATATTCCCTCCGTACGATACATGTGTGCGGAACTTGTTAAACACCCGTTAAATAAACGAACACGATACTTTAATCATTAAAAGACATGTATATAAAATATTAAAACATCGTTGAAGTATACACTGGCAAACATGTAGTTCAGTTATTTAAACTTTAAGCAGAACGTTCCTTGGTAGGTAACAATCATCTGAAACGTAGGTGTAAAAGTCGACTATGAAATGTAGATTTGACAGCAGAAGACAGTCAACCAAAAACACCCTTTAAAACAAACAATATTATTAAGCAAAGCATGTGACTTCACAAACACAAACAAACTGACAATACGCCTACCGCTTAGCTTCAGGTTGATGAGAATTAGCAATAGATTGAGTCCGGAAACATTTTCTACTGTTAGCATCATACATACAGATTGACAAGTTTTAAACTTACAGATCTTACAAAATTAATTCGGTGCTAACATGGAAGTACAATACCACAAGCCAATCAGAAATAATTCTGTGCTAACAAGGAAGTACAATACCACAATTCAATCAGTAACAATTAAGCACAAGGTATTTTAATTTCGTAGTGAACTGAAACCGTTAGGTTAGTTTGAATTATTTCATTATTACATGATACTCCGTTACAGCTGCCATTACGGCTAGTGGGCGTGTAGTGTACTGAAACCATGAGATTAGTTTGAATTATTTCATTATGACATGATACTCCGTTACAACTGCCATTACGGCTAGTGGGCGTGAAGTGTATTGAAACCATGATACATAATACACCGTTACTGATGTATTTAAAGATAGTTTGCTTGTACCTAAAGTAAAAGGGAAAGGTTTGAAGGCTGGTTTACTAACAAATGTAAGCTTATGAAAGATTACTGTAAACATGTTTGTTAGGCGTTTAATGGTAAACTTGTTTCATTCCTGAACAAGACATCTACGAAAAATGCACGCTGATTCTCTGAAAAATATTAAGACGTGTGAGAGATTCGTTTATTTATTAATTCGAAATAAAAACTCGTTTACTTCTGATTGAAATTGCATATGCTTTATCACCGGGCTTTGTAGTCATTTGATCGATAGCGTTATGTTTATCGATATACTTCTAAGCATTGTCGATTGATCAATAGAGTTACGTTTATCGATATACTACTAAGCATTGTCAATTGATCGATAGGGTCATGCTTATCGATATGCTACTAAGCATTGTCGATTGATCAATAGCGTTATGTTTATCGATATGCTACTAAGCATTGTCAATTGATCGATAGGGCTATGTTTATCGATATGCTACTAAGCATTGTCAATTGATCGATAGGGTTATGTTTATCCATATGCTACTAAGCATTGTCGATTGATCAATAGGGTTATGTTTATCGATATGCTACTAAGCATTGTCAATTGATCAATAGGGTTATGTTTATCGATATACTACTAAGCATCGTCAATTGATCGATAGGGCTATGTTTATCGATATGCTACTAAGCATTGTCGATTGATCGATAGGGCTATGTTTATCGATATACTACTAAGCATTGTCGATTGATCGAGAGGGTTATGTTTATCGATATACTACTACGCATTGTCGATTGATCGATAGGGTTATGTTTATCGATATACTACTACGCATTGTCGATTGATCAATAGGGTTATGTTTATCGATATACTACTAAGCATTGCCGATTGATCGATAGGGTCATGTTTATCGATATGCTACTAAGCATTGTCAATTGATCGATAGGGTTATGTTTATCGATATACTACTAAGCATTGTCAATTGATCAATAGTGTTATGTTTATCGATATGTACTAAGCATTGTCAATTGATCGATAGGGTTATGTTTATCGATATACTACTAAGCATTGCCGATTGATCGATAGGGTCATGTTTATCGATATGCTACTAAGCATTGTCGATTGAGCAATAGCGTTATGTTTATCGATATACTACTAAGCATTGCCGATTGATCGATAGGGATATGTTTATCGATATGCTACTAAGCATTGTCGACTGATCGATAGGGTTATGTTTATCGATATGCTACTAAGCATTGTCAATTAATAGAGAGGGCTACGTTTATCGATATGCTACTAAGCATTGTCAATTGATCGATAGGGTTATGTTTATCGATATATTACTAAGCATTGTCAATTGATCGAGCGAGTTATGTTTATCGATATGCTACTAAGCATTGTCAATTGATCGAGACGGTTATGTTTATCGATTTATTACTAAACATTGTCAATTGATAGAGAGGGTTATGTTTGTCGATATGCTACTAAGCATTGTCAATTGATCGAGAGGGTTATGTTTATCGATATACTACTAAGCATTGTCAATTGATCGAGAGGGTTATGTTTATCGATATACTACTAAGCATTGTCAATTGATCGAGAGGGTTATGTTAATCGATATGCTACTAAGCATTGTCAATTGATCGAGAGGGTTATGTTTGTCGATATGCTACTAAGCATTGTCAATTGATCAATAGGGTTATGTTTATCGATATACTACTAAGCATTGTCAATTGATCGAGAGGGTTATGTTTATCGATATGCTACTAAGCATTGTCAATTGATCGATAGGGTTATGTTTATCGATATACTACTAAGCATTGTCAATTGATCGAGAGGGTTATGTTTATCGATATGCTTCTAAGCATTGTCAATTGATCGATAGGGTTATGTTTATCGATATACTACTAATCATTGTCGATTCATCGAGAGGGTTATGTTTATCAATATGCTACTAAGCATTGTCAATTGATCGATAGGGTTATGTTTATCGATATACTACTAAGCATTGTCAATTGATCGATAGGGTTATGTTTATCGATACACTACTAAGAATTGTCGATTGTTCAATAGGGTTATGTTTATCGATATACTACTAAGCATTGTCAATTGATCGATAGGGTTATATTTATCGATATACTACTAAGCATTGTTGATTGATCGAGATGGTTATGTTCATCGATATGCTGCTCAGCATCGTCAATTGATCGAGAGGGTTATGTTTTTCGATATACTACTAAGCATTGTCAATTGATCGAGAGGGTTATGTTTATCGATATACTACTAAGCATTGTCAATTTATCGAGAGGGTTATGTTTATCGATATGCTACTAAGCATTGTCAATTGATCGAGAGGGTTATGTTTATCGATATGCTACTAAGCATTGTAAATTGATCAATAGGGTTATGTTTATCGATATACTACTAATCATTGTCAATTTATCGAGAGGGTTATGTTTATAGATATGCTACTAAGCATTGTCAATTGATCGAGAGGGTTATGTTTATCGATATACTACTAAGCATTGTCGATTGATCGAGAGGGTTACGTTTATCGATATACTACTAATCATTGTCGATTGATCGAGAGGGTTATGTTTATCGATATGCTTCTAAGCATTGTCAATTGATCGATAGGGTTATGTTTATCGATATACTACTAAGCATTGTCAATTGATCGATAGGGTTATGTTTATCGATATGCAACTAAGCATTGTCGATTTATCGAGAGGGATATGTATATAGATATGCTACTAAGCATTGTCAATTGATCGAGAGGGTTATGTTTATCGATATACTACTAAGCATTGTCGATTGATTGAGAGGGTTATGTTTATCGATATACTACTAAGCATTGTCAATTGATCGATAGGGTTATGTTTATCGATATACTACTTAGCATTGTCAATTGATCGATAGGGTTATGTTTATCGATATACTTCTAAGCATTGACAATTGATCGATAGGGTTATGTTTATCGATATGCTACTAAGCATTGTCAATTGATCGATAGGGTTATGTTTATCGATATACTACCAAGCATTGTCAATTGATCGTTAGGGGTATATTTATCGATATACTTCTAAGCTTTGTCAATTGATCGATAGGGATATGTTTATCGATATGCTACTAAGCATTGTCAATTGATCGAGATGGTTATGTTTATCGATATACTACTAAGCATTGTCGCTTGATCAATAGGGCTATGTTTATCGATATACTTCTAAGCTTTGTCAACTGATCGATAGGGATATGTTTATCGATATGCTACTAAGCATTGTCAATTGATCGAGAGGGTTTTGTTTATCGATATACTACTAAGCATTGTCGATTGATCGATAGGGTTATGTTTATCGATATACTTCTAAGCATTGTCAATTGATCGATAGGTTTATGTTTATCGATATGCTACTAAGCATTGTCAATTGATCGATAGGGTTATGTTTATCGATATACTTCTAAGCATTGTCAATTGATCGATAGGGATATGTTTATCGATATGCTACTAAGCATTGTCAATTGATCGAGAGGGTTATGTTTATCGATATACTACTAAGCATTGTCGATTGATCAATAGGGTTATGTTTATCGATATACTACTACGCATTGTCGATTGATCAATAGAGTTATGTTGATCGATATGCTACTAAGCATTGTCAATTGATCGATAGGGTTATGTTTATCGATATACTACTAAGCATTGCCGATTGATCTATAGGGATATGTTTATCGATATGCTACTAAGCATTGTCGATTGATCGATAGGGTTATGTTTATCGATATGCTACTAAGCATTGTCAATTAATAGAGAGGGCTATGTTTATCGATATGCTACTAAGCATTGTCAATTGATCGATAGGGTTATGTTTATCGATATATAACTAAGCATTGTCAATTGATCGAGAGAGTTATGTTTATCGATATGCTACTAAGCATTGTCAATTGATCGAGACGGTTATGTTTATCGATTTACTACTAAACATTGTCAATTGATCGAGAGGGTTATGTTTGTCGATATGCTACTAAGCATTGTCAATTGATCGAGAGGGTTATGTTTATCGATATACTACTAAGCATTGTCAATTGATCGAGAGGGTTATGTTTATCGATATACTAATAAGCATTGTCAATTGATCGAGAGGGTTATGTTTATCGATATGCTACTAAGCATTGTCAATTGATCGAGAGGGTTAAGTTTGTCGATATGCTACTAAGCATTGTCAATTGATCAATAGGGTTATGTTGATCGATATACTACTAAGCATTATCAATTGATCGAGAGGGTTATGTTTATCGATATGCTAGTAAGCATTGTCAATTGATCGATAGGGTTATGTTTATCGATATACTACTAAGCATTGTCAATTGATCGAGAGGGTTATGTTTATCGATATGCTTCTAAGCATTGTCAATTGATCGATAGGGTTATGTTTATCGATATACTACTAATCATTGTCGATTGATCGAGAGGGTTATGTTTATCAATATGCTACTAAGCATTGTCAATTGATCGATAGGGTTATGTTTATCGATATACTAGTAAGCATTGTCAATTGATCGATAGGGTTATGTTTATCGATATACTACTAAGCATTGTCGATTGATCAATAGGGTTATGTTTATCGATATACTACTAAGCATTGTCAATTGATCGAGAGGGTTATGTTTATCGATATGCTACTAAGCATTGTCAATTGATCGATAGGGTTATATTTCTCGATATACTACTAAGCATTGTTGATTGATCGAGAGGGTTATGTTGATCGATATGCCCCTCTGCATTGTCAGTTGATCGAGAGGGTTATGTTTATCGATATACTACTAAGCATTGTCAATTGATCGAGAGGGTTATGTTTATCGATATACTACTAAGCATTGTCAATTGATCGAGAGGGTTATGTTTATCGATATACTACTAAGCATTGTTAATTGATCGAGAGGGTTATGTTTATCGATATACTACTAAGCATTGTCAATTGATCGAGAGGGTTATGTTTATCGATATGCTACTAAGCATTGTCAATTGATCGAGAGGGTTATGTTTATCGATATGCTAGTAAGCATTGTAAATTGATCAATAGGGTTATGTTTATCGATATACTACTAATCATTGTCAATTTATCGAGAGGGTTATGTTTATCGATATACTACTAAGCATTGTCAATTGATCGAGAGGGTTATGTTTATCGATATGCTACTAAGCATTGTCAATTGATCGATAGGGTTACGTTTATCGATATACTACTAATCAGTGTCGATTGATCGAGAGGGTTATGTTTATCGATATGCTTCTAAGCATTGTCAATTGATCGATAGGGTTATGTTTATCGATATCTACTAAGCATTGTCAATTGATTGATAGGGTTATGTTTATCGATATACTACCAAGCCTTGTCAATTGATCGTTAGGGGTATATTTATCGATATACTTCTGAGCTTTGTCAGTTGATCGATAGGGATATGTTGATCGATATGCTACTAAGCATTGTCAATTGATCGAGATGGTTATGTTTATCGATATACTACTAAGCATTGTCGATTGATCAATAGGGTTATGTTTATCGATATACTTCTAAGCTTTGTCAACTGATCGATAGGGATATGTTTATCGATATGCTACTAAGCATTGTCAATTGATCGAGAGGGTTTTGTTTATCGATATACTACTAAGCATTGTCGATTGATCGATAGGGTTATGTTTATCGATATACTTATAAGCATTGTCAATTGATCGATAGGTTTATGTTTATCGATATGCTACTAAGCATTGTCAATTGATCGATAGGGTTATATTTATCGATATACTTCTAAGCATTGTCAATTGATCGATAGGGATATGTTTATCAATATGCTACTAAGCATTGTCAATTGATCGCGAGGGTTATGTTTATCGATATACTACTAAGCATTGTCGATTGATCGATAGGGTTATGTTTATCGATATACAACTACGCATTGTCGATTGATCAATAGAGTTATGTTGATCGATATGCTACTAAGCATTGTCAATTGATCAATAGGGTTATGTTAATCGATATACTACTAAGCATTGTCGAATGATCAATAGGGTTATGTTTATCGATATACTACTACGGATTGTCGATTGATCAATAGTGTTATGTTTATCAATGCTACTAAGCATTGTCGATTGATCGATAGGGATATGTTCATCGATATACTACTAAGCATTGTCAATTTTATTCCTTGTTAGATATGTGTTGTGATCCAATGCGTTTCTACATGACAGACCTCCGAATAAAGCTTTAACAAATAGAGATGACACATGTAAATAAATGTATTTTCCAACACTAGAATGGTATAACATTAGAATTGTATAAAATGAAAATACGCGTGTTTTATTGAAATTATATTGAGATAAAAAGAAAGTCCATTACAGTAGCGTATCAGTTGAGGTCTCGAATTCGAATCCTATGTTGGGCAAACTAATTGTCAATGATTAGGGCAGTGTAGTAGATTGGTTGCTGCATCGTACGACGGATTACAAATGAAATCCTATTACAAGTTTCTCTCCTTATATATGGGTTTACAGCTATGTTACGTACGAAAGAGACTGACGCTACAATCCCCGCAAAACACAACTATATTTTTTCTTCTCAGTATAATGGTTGGTACGTATAATTGGTATTTCCGCTAAATATTGTATATTTAATATGCTACTGCTAATCGAATGGTACAGGGCAACATTAGGCCTATCTTTTAGGAAAGAAGGTTTAAACAGCAACGAACACACCAATGGTTACCCCTTTATAGTTTCATTATTGAAAGAATGCGCATTTGGCTTAAGCAGGTAAGCAAACTTAGGCTTTAAACGTTGGAATCTCTTAACATTTAACACAATACTGAAATGTCTTGATTTTTTCAAGCGAAACTTCAACATTTATGAATTTCGTGTAACAAAGTATATTTTGATTAAAAGGTCTACTACATGACAAAGTTCTCCTTTCTGTAATTAGCTGTAGCCCCTTCTCGTACAAAACACGTTGAGATATATCTGGAATATTACTTGGAATTAGGTGTGTATAACAGTGTAGTATAGGAAATTGTTTGATTATGCGTTTCTTTTTCCTTTCTGTATCCATCAGAGTTTAGATGTGTATCATTCATCACGTTGAATCTAAACCTTAGGGAAAACTATACTTATTCATTCGGCTTTGGTAGAGTTCATTGGAAATATAGATATAAAAAACGAACAGAAAAAGTAGCATTCAAGGAAGACAGTCAACCACAAACACACACAGAAACAAAGAACAACTATAACTAACAATGAATAATAGGCAAAATAAGACATCACAAACACACAAGGGTTGACAATAGGGCTACCGCCTTGGAACGGTCAGTGTTAAAAAAAGTCGCTGAGGGTTTAAAAAAGGTTCTAGAGTGCATCATACCTCACCCTTCCCCTTCCCCTGCTGTCATCCCAATAAAACGGGACAGTGTAAATAAGGAAATTCCCGCCATGAACCATTCCCTAACTAACAAGGCAGCATCAATAAAGTAAGTAAAACGCAAAAATGCTCGTTTATATATAAATACAAAAAAAGTAATAGCCTAGAAAGCCACAAAGAAGGTACTAAATGATTTGGTAGAATCCAGAGCAACAAGAGAACAAACCACTGAGGGCACGACTTATGTATATTCAGTAAATGATTAACTAACTGGGTAAACGTCTATAAATAAAAACTGTAGCGGTTTATTGTACCTTGATATAAACAAATCGCAAACAGGCATACATTATGTCTTAATTGCATATTGTGTTCGTGTTATTTGGATTGCTTTTTATCTACTATGCTTAACCATAGGATTATAAGAATCCATCATGAGATCTCACCCGAGGGGTTATAATTGCAATCAGGGACGAGGCTCTGCCGAGTGCCTGGTTGTAATTCTGATCCCGAGGGTGAGATTTCCCTATCTCACATGAATCACTCATGATGGATTTTTTTTCTCCCATAATGTGTTTATTTCCGGCATAACATCAATAACTTTACTGATTTAACGCCAGAATAAGGCGACGTCGACGTAACGTCATGACGTCATAAGTCACATGTCATGTAAGATTATAAGTATCCATCATGAGTATCCATGTGAGATAGGTAAATCTCACCCGAGGGTCAGAATTGTAACCAGGGAAGAGGCTCTGCTAGATATTTCCATCTCACCCTAGGGTCGAGATAAAATTCACGCGCAACAATAATGACGTCAATAACGTGAACAGATGCATGACGTCATTGTGTTAAAAAACATTAAAATGTAAGTTATTGGTGACGTCGATGCCGAAATGTCATTGATACGCAAGGAAAAGAATCCACCATGATACTTAAAATCTCATATGAGGAAAATGCCTATCTCACATGAGCAGAAATGGGAGAAAATGTATTTATATTAATTTTAAAAACGTAATAGGACATTTAAAGAAAAGTTTATAACTAATGAAATACGTAAATTAGTCTGCTACAACCAAAGTTTCGAGATGCAAAGACCAGTCGTTTCCGACCTGGTATCATACAGGTAGTTATTGTATACAAACTTCAATGACTATTTATATTTTCTTCGTTTAAAAATAAGCATTTTATGCCTCCACCACGATAGCGGAGCGGCTTATATTGTTACCTGTGTTCCTCCGTCTGTCCTGTCCCATTCGAACAGGTTATTTTACATACACTATTGATTCATGACCCTTTTCTAGCGCAAAACATCATAAATATTAATACATTATATCTGTTTTCAGATTTAAGACTTAAGATTAAATCTCAGGCACCCTGTTTCTCGGCAAAAAAAACACAGATGGACATGATAAATTAATAATTCATAGACTTAGAAAACGGCATTTCATTCTCATTTCCTTTCATGTATTTCAGTCCGTTCGTAATATTATTAATTCATGCAGTCACTTAACGTCGTTAATGGAAGATCCTATCCATTGGGAAGACTATGACAATTGCTTCGTCGTTGACACTCTCATTCAACTAGCTAATTGCAATACAGTTAAATGTCAGACTATTAATTTGGATTGACTGAAAAAATGTGCATGCTACAATAAATAAAACAGTTTGTCGAATGTTGGATGCACAGAATGCACACACGGATCAGCTATGTTTGACTTCTATATTGTGTCCGTTTTATTGGGACTACTTATTATTCGGTATGCAGAACTGGTATCAGCAGGTAATGAATGGGTTTATTTAATCTTAAAATACAGATAACGGGTTTATTTTAATCTTAAAATACAGGTAATGGTTTTATTTTATTCTGAAAATAATGTAGAAGAAACATTCAAAAAGCACGGGTTTTACATTCATTAAGTTAATGAGTACGTCTTTACTCGGAAACGAAACGACAGCGACACGTTCATAAGTCGGTAGGTGAATGATATTGACCTGCTTTAGTCCTTTAGCGATTTTGTAGTGGGTAAATTTGTGATTATTTGTCGGGTTAGCTTCTTACTTTAAAGTTCATTTGAGAATATTAGATAAAACAATTACACCACTAACATACGTTTATCTTAGAAATATGAAAAATAGATTTTTTTTTAAATTTTCAACAGAGTTTGTTTGTGTTTTTTAAATTCTAATGTTTCCTTGACTACTGGTGGTTTAGCAATCACTGCTTCAAGTTACTTATTTGTTCCTTCGTTTTGTTTTCGAAATCTGAGAGGATGAGAGAATAACACAATACAGGACACTTTTGATGTAAGAAAATCCTATTAAAAAAAAAGTAAATTAGTACTCAAATGATCACCAACAAGCTTAGTCCTATGGTAATGTCACAAATGCGTCATTTTAAGCCAACGCTATTTAATGCTTTACGCACTATTGTTTTGTCATCCGTTTTGATCTGTTGATGTAACGCAAATGAATCGCTATATTTATATTCATAACGCATATCATTATATTAATACGAAATAGGCATTGTCTAGACAACGGGCAAAGCATCTCGATACAAATAATGACAATGTATTGACTGCAAATATGACTTCTGTACAGTACATGGAGAGTTTTAAACTTGAATGATTATCATAATTTGCTAGCATATTTTGCTTAAAGCCTAGTCTCTATCACCCAGACATACTCAGTCTAACCAGGAGAGCTAGCTAGCATCTGTATTCGTGTTTCGTTAAAATGTTTAAAACTACACATAACTGTAAACTGACACCTCATGTTACACTCGCTTAATTATGACCCACAGAACAGAGCTATCAACAGTCTCGGTGGTTTAGAGCTGTTTAGAAATGTTTGGGATTTCAAGATTTTATTTTGATTCTGACTGCAACAAATTAAAAAGCAAAGACACTGGGACGACATCCTCTCTAAATCTGCAAGCACTTATTGGCGTTTAACAGTTATCCAATAGTTTAATATAGACTATACACCTACGCTATTGTGTGTAGTAAGTTAATATACTATCCTGCTATCTGAGAGTGTTCTTAGACAAATTGTTGAATTTCAGGTAATCTGCTATTAAAGAGGCACACTGACTACGATGTGACGTAATTTTGATTTCAACATCAAAGTGCACGTTTGTAGTTTCTAATAGCTTAATTTAATATATGTTATAAAATGGTGTTTAAACAAAATAGTAGCATTAATCGGGATCCGCCGACCAATAAGCGGATGATGGCGGTGTTTTGGCAAACTTCGTTTCGATGTCACACAGTTTAAAGAAGCTTGCCTATTGATGCTGCCTTGTTGGTTAGAGCAGGGATTTCTTTATTTACACTGTCCTGTTTTAATGGGATGACAGTACGGTAAGTGTAAGCTTTGGTTCATCCTAGAACCGGTTTAAACCCCCAGTGGCCTACTTTGCCACTGACCGTTCCAAGGCGGAGCCCTTTTGTCAACCCTTTTGTGTTTGTGATGTCGTTTGCATTTATAATTACTTTTGCAGGGTTCGACACTAACGGTAGTCCGGTAGTCCGAGACCACCAGAATTTGCCTCGGACTACCTAGACCTCCAAGCAGAGTAGTCCCGTGGACTACCTACTTTTGAAAAAAACAAATAGACATAATTGTCAATTTAGTAATAAAACATAACAAATAAACAACTTGATTATAATTTGTCACCGGAGTTTGTTAAATCTCCTATCCAAAGGTGTTTTCACTTCGAAAACGCGCAATGTTTTGTGGTAAAAACGAGATGTTCTTATGTATGCTTTTCACAGACATAACTGGTTTCTGGTATGAACGTAAATCTACAAAGCCGAGACCTAGCGCTTGCTCACGAATGCTACCCATCGCGAATATGAGAAGGGTACTCGAAAGAGTTAATTGCATCAGCATTACAGATGTGTTGTCCCAAAAACTAGTTTCGGCTTATCACCTCCCCCAATTACCAACATTCTCGCCTCTGGGGTAGTGGGTAATCAACTCGGCGACATTTCAAAAATACATCTAGGTCTTATGGACTTTTGACCAATCAAATACAGAAACAATTCATTAATTTACATATTCATTGACACCATGTGAACTTATTTTTTTTTTGACAACTTTAAATCATAACAATGCGCGGCCCTAGATAGTTTTGCGAAAAATATGCGAACATTTTTAATACACTCGAAGCTCTCGTTTACTAACGTGATTTGAGAAGGCATTCAGTGTTATTTCATTGATAAAGTATGCAATTAACGTATATGGATGTGCATCTTTCCCGAAAAGCGTTGCAAAACTTAGCGATATGCTTCTTTTTTTTCATTTGTCACCGGTTTTCGCGATTCAAAAAAGAAAGCAACTCACAAGAAAAGATAGGATCGAACATATATTTTATTTTGTTTAGTTCTGATGAATATGTTTAATTGATATACATGTACAGGCCTTTCACTACTGCATATAAAACATTCAAGTGGACTTAAATGTTGGGCAATTTAGTTTTTGGGCAGGGCAATTGTCTTTTGAAAATACACTTGCCCTGAGGCTGGGAAAGTGGATTTTAAAAGCATTTCCAAAAACCCTGTTTTGAAACAGTCTATATCCCTGAGAGAGCTTTCTAATTTAAATAAGGCATTAATTTTGCAATTAAAAATCATCTCAGAGCAGATTGGGAATCTTAGAATTTTATAAAAAAAAAAGACACGGGACGAACTGTTCGACCTTGCAGGGTAAAGCCAACAGGCAGATGTGTAACTTACTGAATACTGAGATAGAATCCGTCTTTTTGGAGTGCTTTTCAACAGTATGTCCACTGTTTCCTTCATTACTTATAATTTGTTTAGTTTAAATGCCTTTATTCTGAGGTTTATATTTTTGAAAATTATCCGGACTACCAAAATCTGTGTAGGACTACTTGATTTTGAAAGTTGGTAGTCCTGCAGACTACTTGGGGAAAAAAGTTAGTGTCAAACCCTGTTTTGCCTTCTTGTTTGTCTGTTTGCGTGTTTGTTTCTATGTTTTGTTGTTGACTGTCCTCTTTGAATGCTACTTTCCCTGTCCGATCTTTTTATATTTCTACAGACTAGAGGCTGCTGAAGCTTTTCACATGCTTACACCGAATAGCTCTGTTTTAAATACGAAATGCTTTAACACAAAGTGGTCCCAATGTGTACTCCTGTG
>JAWPHD010007228.1:0-2500 GCA_037043455.1 Cyrtodaria siliqua
CATACAGACATACAGACAGACAGGCTAGACAGAGAGGTCAGACAGAGACCCCAGACAGGCCAGGGCAGAGAGCCAGACAGAAAGAGGGCCCAGACAGAGGGCCAGACAGAGAGCAAGACTGGCCAGACAGAGACCCAGACAGGCCAGACAGACAGACAGAGACAGACAGACAGACAGACAGGCCCAGACAGACAGAGCAGACCGGACAGAGAGAGCCAGGCAGGCTCGACAGAGACCGAGACAGCCAGACAGAGACCCAGACAGGACAGACAGACAGACAGAGAGCCAGACAGGCTAGACAGACAGACATACAGTCAGACAAACAGACAGGCCAGACAAGAGTGCCAGACAGAGACCAGACAGGCAGACAGACAGACATACAGACAGACAGACAGACAGACAGACAGACAGACAGACAGACAGACAGAGGGCCAGACAGAGGGCCAGACAGAGGGCCAGAAGCAGACAGGATCCAGACAGAGAGCAAGAACTGGCCAGAACAGACAGACAGACAGACAGAGAGCCAGACAGGCTAGACAGACAGACAGTGCGAACAGACAGACCAGGCAGGCCAGACAGAGTGCCATACACAGACCCAGACAGGCCAGCACAGCCAGCCAGACAGCCAGACAGACAGACAGACAGACAGAAAGAGGGCCCAGACAGAGGGCCAGACACAGACACCAGAGCAGGCCAGACAGCCAGCCAGCCAGACAGCGCAGACAGACAGACAAGACAAGACAGAAAGATGGGCCAGGACCAGAGGGCCAGACAGAGCAGAGGGCCAGGACAGGACAGACAGGTAGGGCCAGACAGAGGGCCAGACAGAGGGCCAGACAGAAGGGCCAGACAGAGCGCAAGACTGGCCAGACCACAGAGACACAGAGACCAGGCCAGACAGACATACAGACAGACAGACAAGGCCAGACAGACAGACAGACAGACCAGACAAACAGACAGACACGAGAGACAGACAGACAGACAGACAGAACAGAAGAGGGCATGACAGAGCGAACCAGACAGAGGCGCAAGACTGGCCAGACAGAGACCCAGACAGGCCAGACAGACAGACAGACAGGCCAGAACAGACAGACAGGACAGACAGAGAGCCAGACAGGCTAAACAGAGACCCAGACAGGCCAGACAGAGACCCAGACATGACCAGACGGAGACAGACAGACATAGCAGACATACAGACAGACAGGCCTACGACAGAAGAGAGGCAGACAGAGACCGCAGAGCAGGCCAGGGCAGAGAGGCCAAACAGAGAGCCAGACAGACAGACACACAGACAGACAGACAGACCAGACAGACAAGAAAGACGGGCCAGACAGAGGAGCCAGACCAGAGAGCAAGACTGGCCAGACAGAGACCCAGACAGGCCAGACAGCAGACGCGACACGAGACAGACAGGCGCAGACAGACAGACAGACATACAGAGAGCCAGGCAGCGCTAGACAGAGACCACAGACACAGGCCAGACAGAGACCCAGACAGGACTGACAGAGAGCCAGACAGACGAGACAGACCAGACAGACAGTCAGACAGACACACAGGCCAGACAGAGTGCCAGACAGAGACAGGCCAGACAGCAGCACAGACAGACAGACAGACAGACAAGACAGACAGACAGACAGACAGGACAGACAGACAGACAGACAGACAGACAGACAGACAGACAGACAGACAGACAGGCCAGACAGACGAGACAGACAGACAGACAGAACAGACAGAGAGCCAGACAGGCTAGACAGACAGACAGACAGTGAGACAGACAGACAGGCAGGACAGACAGAGTGCCAGACAGAGACCCAAACAGGCCAGACAGGCCAGCCAGCCAGACAGACAGACAGACAGACAGACAGAAGAGAGGGCCAGACAGAGGGCCAGACAGACAGAGGGGCCAGACAGACAGACAGAGGGCCAGACAAGAGGGCCAGACAGAGCGCAAGACTGGGCCAGACAGAGACCCAAGACAGGCCAGACAGACATACAGACAGACAGACAGACAGGACAGACAGACCAGAGCAGACAGAAACAAACAAACAGACAGACAGACAGACACAGACAGACGAGACAGACAGAGCGCCAGACAGGCTAGACAAGAGATCCAGACAGGCCAGACAGCAGACCCGAGACAGCGACAGACAGACAGACACAGACAGACAGACATACAGACATACAGACAGACAGGCTAGACAGAGAGGCAGAACAGGAGACCCAGGCAGGCCATGCAGAGAGCCAGACAGAGAGCCAGACTCTCTGTCTGTCTGTCTGTCTGTCTGGCCTGTCTGGGTCTCTGTCTGGCCAGTTCTTGCTCTCTGTCTGGCCCTCTGTTGCGACTGACCTCGTGTCTGGCCCTCTGTCTGGGTATCTGTCTAGTCTGTCTGGCCTCTCTGTCTGTCTGTTCTGTCTGTCTGTCTGGCCTTGTCTGGGTCTCTGTCTGGCCAGTCTTGCTCTCTCTGTCTGGCCCTCTGTCTGGACCTCTGTCTGGCCCTCT
>JAWPHD010007228.1:12500-20000 GCA_037043455.1 Cyrtodaria siliqua
CCAGACAGGCCATACAGAGACCCAGACAGAACGGACAGACAGACAGACAGACAGACAGACAGACAGACAGACAGACAGACAGACAGACAGGCTAGACAGAGAGGCAGACAGAGACCCAGACAGGCCAGGCAGAGAGCCAGACAGGGAGCCATACAGGCCATACAGAGACCTAGACAGAACAGACAGACAGACAGACAGACAGACGGCCAGACATAGGGCCAGACAGAAGGCCAGACAGAACAGACAGACAGACAGACAGACAGACAGACAGACAGACAGACAGACAGACAGACAGACAGACAGACAGACAGACAGAGGGCCAGACAGCCAGACAGCCTGACAGGCCAGACAGACAGACAGACAGACAGACAGACAGACAGACAAGACAGACAGACAAGACAGATAGACAGACAGACAGACAGACAGACAGACAGACAGACAAACAGAGGGCCAGACAGAGAGCCAGACAGGCCAGACAGAGACACAGACAGGCCAGACAGACAGACAGACAGACAGACAGACAGGCCAGACAGACAGACAGACAGCCAGACAGCCCATACAGGCCAGACAGACAGACAGAGAGACAGACAGACAGACAGACAGGCAGACAGACAGACAGACATACATGCAAATGTAGAAACTTGACCCTGGATATTGTCCCTTAATACAAGCCCATGCGTGTACCTAATACCTGACCGTGGATATTTCCCCTTAATACAAGCCCGTATATACGATTTATGTACAAACCTGAACCTGAAAGTGTATCTTAATTAAAGCCCATACGTATTATGTACACACCTGACCCTGACTATTGTTCCATTATACAAGCACCTACATACACATTATGTACAAACCTGGCCCCGACTATTTCCCTTAATATGCATGAATCTAATGTACAAACCTGATCTGGATTTAAGTCCATACATATTACTTATGTATACAGCTGGCCCTGACTATTTTCCCGTAGTACAAGCCCATGCATATACATAATGTACAAACCTGAACCTATATATTGTCCTTTTATTCACGCCCATATATATACCTTATGTACAAACCTGACCCCGGATATTGTCCCGTAATACAATCTCAAACATATATCTAATGTAGAACCCTGACTATGTTCTGACAGACAGACAGACAGACAGACAGACGGACGGACGGACGGACGGACGGACGGACAGACAAACAGACAGACAGACAGACAGACAGACAGACAGACAGACAGACAGACAAGACAGACAGACAGACAGACAGACAGACAGACAGACATACAGGCCAGACAGACTGTCACAAAATGTCACGGGTAGAGCGTACTGGTCGTACATAGCTCTTGTCAGTTATCGGTTACACCCAAATCTATTGTTCGAGTTGAAACAATTTCACAATATTCATGATCTATTCATTTAACACGTAAAAGCGTGCACATTTTAAGTGGCCGCCAGAGAGGCCGTGTCATACGTTTAGTTTTGTGCTAATGCATGTAAACGTATAGGTATATCTTCCTTAAACGGCAAAATTGTATAAGGGGCGTCTCGTGTAGATACAATACTGCAGATTTAGCCACGTTTGTCACGGACTGAACGGGGGAAATAATGATTTGGGCGTAATGTTTGCTATAAAACCCATTGTCTTCTAGCTCTCGCCGGGATGATCGATAGTACTTTGTTGGAACAGAGATTGGACGGCAAAATTCATAGGCAACATGTGGTTAGTAGTTTTATTAAACTTTTATAGTACATGTGTATTCAGTGGGCCTCGCCATCTTGTTTGGCGGTTACGACATCCGGTTAGCATTGATGTTTCTCAAACCATATGATTTTGAAGTTACTTTATTAGATGTAATTATTGTAATTGATCATTAATTGTAAAACAATATTAATTTGATAACAGTGGATAATAGGTGCATTAGTTAACGTTGGCGTATAACTCAGTGATTGTAATACACTGCAGTTATTGAGGATAGTGAGGAAGACAGCAGTGAGGACACTAGTCCCATGTATTTTCCCACTAGTGTCGGTAGGGAGACAGCAGCCGATGTAGACATATCGGGCATGCTTAGTGTAGAGCAGCAACGAGAGATGGGTAGTTTACTCTCGGAGTTCAGTGATGTCTTGTCCGAAAACCCGGGGCAGACAGATGGAGTGCAACATGATATTGTACTCACATCAGGGGAACCAATTAGAATTAAGGGGTATCCCATTCCATTTCACTCCCGATCAATTGTTGATGAGGAGGTGAAAGACATGTTGAAATTGGGTGTCATCGAACCTTCAAACGCCCCATTTTCATCCCCAGTCGTACTTATTAAGAAGAAAGATGGGTCAATTCGATTCTGCATCGATTTTAGGCAGCTCAATAAACGTACCATCTTTGATGCAGAGCCAATGCCTAATATTGAGGAGGTATTCTCTAAACTTGCGGGATATTCGTATTTCTCCAAGTTAGACCTCAGTAAAGGTTATTGGCAAGTCCCACTTTCAGACCGAGCTAAAGAGATGACCTCCTTCGAAACTTCGCAAGGACTTTTTAAGTTCACGGTCATGCCCTTTGGTCTCGTAAACGCCCCAGCAACATTCTGTAGGTTAATGAGGAAAGTCCTGAAGGATTTGTCCAACACAGACAGTTTTGTAGATGACATCCTGGTGTTTACAACAACATTTGAAGACCATATTAAGTCTCTACGTAATCTGTTGGAACGGCTACGCCGGTTTAAACTGACAGCAAAACTTAGCAAGTGTCACATAGGTTACGCAGATATAGAGTGTCTGGGTCATGTTGTCGGGAGGGACCAGAAATTGAAACCCAGCCCCGACAAGGTTAAGGCAATTCAGGAAGCACCAAGATCCGAGACAAAGAAACAAGTTAGGTTATTTTTAGGGTTGGCGGGTTTTTACAGGAAGTTTATTCCAAACTTTTCGGCTATAGCTGCACCTTTGTCAGACTTGACAAAGAAAGGTCAACCCAATAGGATAACTTGGGGGGAAAGCCAGGAGCGAGCTTTTGTCTCTTTAAAGGGGAGTCTGGTCAAAACCCCAATACTAAAATTACCTGAACTTGACCAGGAGTTTATTCTCAGAACGGATGCCTCCGATATCGGGGTGGGTGCAGTTCTACTGCAAGAGCAAGATGGGTGTAGTCTCCCCGTGGCTTACGCAAGTCGGAAACTATTACCCCGGGAATGTAACTACTGTATGTATCGAAAGGGAGTGTCTTGCAGTAGTGTGGGGTGTCAGTAAATTCCACCGATATGTTTTTGTTAAGGAATTTGTCTTGGAGACTGACCACCAACCGTTATCTTATATGAATAAAGCAAAGGTAGGTTAATGAGGTGGGCACTGACTCTGCAGCGTTACCGGATGAAAATTAAAGCTATCCGAGGAAAGGACAATATTGGGGCAGACTATTTAAGTCGCCGCACATAATGACCGGTTTAATACAATAGTGTATTGCAGTGTATTGTACAATAGTAGTATATGTTACGACAGGGTAGTGTACAATTGTAGAATAGTGTTGAAATTGTAATTACATATTATAGTTAGGTTATAACTGCAGTGGATGTTTTCCGGAAGACGGTCGTTGTACTGGCTGAAGGTTGCATCCCTCAGTAGTAATAGTTAACATACTCAAGCGATTGAGCGATCAGCTTGTACGTTTTGTCGCTCATTTGCTCAGAAGAATTATTAGTTTCTTAACGTTTACATATTAATTATCATTTTGTTGAATTTTAAAAGTGCAGCACTTTCTTTAAGTGGGAGATGTTGTCACAAAATGTCACGGGTAGAGCGTACTGGTCGTACATAGCTCTTGTAAGTTATCGGTTACACCCAAATCTATAGTTCGAGTTGAAACAATTTCACAATATTCATGATCTATTCATGTAACACGTAGAAGCGTGCACATTTTAAGTGGCCGCCAGAGAGCCCGTGTCATAAGTTTAGTTTTGTACTAATGCATGTAAACGTGTAGGTATATCTTCCTTAAACGGCAAAATTGTATAAGGGGCCTCTCGTGTAGATTCAATACTGCAGATTTAGCCACGTTTGTCACGGACTGAACGGGGGAAATAATGATTTGGGCGTAATGTTTGCTATAAAACCCATTGTCTTCTAGCTCTCGCCGGGATGATCGATAGTACTTTGTTGGAACAGAGATTGGACGGCAAAATTCATAGGCAACATGTGGTTAGTAGTTTTATTAAAATTTTATCGTACATTTGTATTCAGTGGGCGGCGCCATCTTGTTTGACGGTTACGACATCCGGTTACGATTGATGTTTCTCAAACATAACTTTAGACTAGCATATGATTTTGAAGTTACTTTATTAGATGTAATTATTGTAATTGATCATTAATTGTAAAACAATATTAATTTGATAACAGTGGATAATAGGTGCATTAGTTAACGTTGGGCTATAACTCAGTGATTGTAATACACGATTGTTAACATTAGTTAACAATGAGATGAGTGACAAGTGACAATAAATGTTCGACGCGTATCCATAGCGTTGTATAATGTGGTCATTAGTTGACATGCGTGCATTCATAACTCAGTGAGTGTAATATATGAGTAATTTGATTATGTTTATATTACATGTATTAGGGGCATTGATTAACAGCGACGTACATAGCGTATACATGGCGTTGTAGAATATGTATGCATTGCTACTCATCATTAGTACAGCTTACATATATTGATTGAATAACGATTTGTTTGGGTAATGATAATTATGCAAGATTGTTATGTTTGTCAACCGACATCTAAAACGTATGTATAAATACAGCCTAAGCCATCCAGGATATAAGCCATCTAGGTTTGGATATCCAGGAGTGGAGCTAAGCTTCCACGATTAACGTTTACGAGCGGTGGAGACGGTCCCCGTACCTGCGTCAGCATGGCCAGGTTTTACTAACGACAACCCCCGGGACACATGGTGGGCCCGTTACCAGTCCTCACTGGAGGAATATCACTCACAATCTCAGTGGAGGTTAACTATCATTGCATCGCGTCATCAACCCTTACAGAAGGCATCTGATGACAACCATCCATTGAATTCGCGCATCATCATCTTCATGAGCTCTCGCGCATCACAGTTATCGCACTAGATGAACATTGTTATAGCTTTAACAACACTTTAGTGTCTTAGACATTCAGTATTTATAACAATACTAAGAACGTCTTAAACGTTCATGAGAACATTCTTTTCATAGTTCATTTGTGTATTCGCTTGTTTTTTTTAGATAATTGTATATACATTAAACATATTTTAAAAGTTGCATTAAACTTATGTAAATGCATTTACCGTAATTGATTCTTTCCTGAGTTAGCCAAACCACTAAGGTCATCCTGTGACACAGACAGGCCAGACAGACAGACAGACAAACAGTAAAAACAGACAGACAGACAGACAGACAGACAGACAGACAGACAGACAGACAAACAGACAGAGAGTCAGACAGAGAGCCAGACAGAGATCCAGACAGGCCAGACAGAGAGCTAGACAGAGACCCAGACAGACAGACAGAAAGACAGACAGACATAGAGCCAGACAGATACCCAGACAGGCCTGGCAGAGAGCCTGACTGACAGCCAGACAGACAGACAGACAGACAGACAGACAGACAGACAGACAGACAGACAGACAGACAGACAGAGACCCAGACAGACAGACAGAAAGACAGACAGACATAGAGCCAGACAGATACCCAGACAGGCCTGGCAGAGAGCCAGACTGACAGCCAGACAGACAGACAGACAGACAGACAGACAGACAGACAGACAGACAGACATACAGACAGACAGACAGACAGAGACCAGACAGACAGACAGACAGACAGGCCTAACAGACAGGCAAGACAGACAGACAGACAGACAGACAGAGACCAGACAGAGACCAGACAGAGACCAGACAGGCCAAACAGACAGGCCAGACAGACAGACAGACAGACAGACAGACAGACAGACAGACATACAGACAGACAGACAGACAGACAGACAGACAGACAGACAGGCGAGACAGACAGACAGACAGACAGACAGAAACCCAGACAGAGAGCCAGACAGAGAGCCATACAGAGAGCCAGACAGAGATCCAGACTGAGACCCAGACAGGCCAGGCAGACAGACAGACAGACAGACAGAGAGAGAGACAGACAGACAGACAGACAGGCCAGACAAAGACTCAGACAGAGGGCCATACAGAGACCCAGACAGGCCAGGCAGAGAGCCAGACAAACAGCCAGACAGCCAGCCAGACAGCCAAACAGTTAGACAGCCAGACAGAGAGATAGACAGACAGACAGAAAGACATACAGACAGAAAGACAGGCCAGACAGAGACCCAGACTGAGATCCAGACAGAGACCCAGACAGACAGAGACCCAGACAGAGACCCAGACAGAGATCCAGACAGGCCAGACAGAGACCAGACAGAGACCAAGACAGACAGACAGACATACAGACAGACAGACAGACAGACAGACAGACAAACAGATAGACAGACAGACAGGCCAGACAGAGAGTGACCCAGACAGACAGACAGACAGACAGACAGACAGACAGAGACCCAGACAGAGACCCAGACAGGCCAGGCAGAGAGCCAGAAAGACATCCATCCAGCCAGACAATCAGACAGACAGACAGACAGACAGACAGACAGACATACAGACAGACAGACAGACAGACAGACATACAGACAGACAGACAGACAGTCAGACAGTCAGACAGACAGACAGTCAGACAGACAGACAGACAGACAGACAGACAGATACCAAGAAAAAGACACAGACAGAGAGCCAGACACTGAGCCAGACAGAGACCCAGACTGACAGACAGACAGACGGAGAGCCATACAGAGAGCCAGACCAGACAGGCCAGACAGAGAGCCATACATAGACAAGACACAGACTCTGATCAGAGAGCCATACAGGCCAGACAGAGAGCCAGACAGTGATTCAGACAGACAGACAGACAGACAGAGACTCAGACAGACAGACAAACAGACAGACAGGCCAGACAGACAGACATACAGGCAGACAGGCCAGACAGAGACACAGAGAGAGACCCAGACAGAGACCCAGACAAAGACCCAGACAGAGAGCCAGACAAACAGCCAAACAGCCAGACAGCCAGACAGAGAGATAGACAGACAGACAGAAAGACAGACAGACAGAAGACAGGCCAGACAGTGAACCAGAATGAGACCCAGACAGAGACAAGACAGACAGAGACCAGACAGACAGAGACCCAGACAGAGACCCAGACAGAGATTCAGACAAGCCAGACAGAGACAGACAGAGACCAAGACAGACAGACAGACAGACAGACCAAACAGACAGACAGACAGACAGACAGACAGACAGACAGACAGGCCAGACCAGACAGAGACCCAGACAGACAGACAGACAGACAGACAGAGACCCAGACAATTACCCAGACAGGCCAGGCAGAGAGCCAGAAAGACATCCATTCAGGCAGACAATCAGACAGACAGACAGACAGACAG
>JAWPHD010007228.1:32500-42500 GCA_037043455.1 Cyrtodaria siliqua
CAGACAGACAGACAGACAGACAGACAGACAGACAGATAGAGACTCAGACAGACATACAGACAGACAGGCCAGACAGATAGACAGACAGACAGACAGACAGACAGACAGACAGACAGACAGACCAGACAGAGACCCAGAGAGAGACCCAGACAGAGACCAAGACAAAGACCCAGACAGGCCAGACAGAGAGTCAGACAGAGACTCAGATAGACAGACAGACAGACAGAGAGCCAGCCAGCCAGCCAGCCAGACAGACAGACAGACAGACAGGCCAGACAGACAGGCCAGACAGACAGACAGATAGACAGAGAGACAAACAGACAGACAGACAGACATACAGACATACAGAGAGCCAGACAGAGAGCCAGACAGAGAGCCAGACAGAGAGCCAGACATGCCAGACAGAGAGCCAGACATATTCTTAGACAGACCTACAGACAGAGACTCAGACAGAGACACAGAGAGACAGACAGGCAGACAGACAGACAGAGACCCAGTGCGGCCAGACAGAGAGCCAGACATAGACCCTGACAGGCCAGGCAGAGCGACAGACAGAGACCCAGACAGGCCAGGCAGAAAGACAGACAGACAGACAGACAGATAGACAGACAGACAGAGAGCCAGACAGAGGCCCAGACAGGCCAGGCAGACAGACAGACAGACAGAGACAGACAGAGACAGACAGACAGACAGACAGACAGACAGACATACAGACAGACAGACAGACAGACAGACAGACAGACAGACATACAGACAGACAGACAGACAGACAGACAGACAGACAGACAGACAGACAGACAGACAGACAGACAGACAGACAGACAGACAGACAGACATACTGACAGACAGACAGACAGACAGACAGACAGACAGACAGACAGACAGACAGACAGACAGACAGACAGACAGACAGACAGACAGACAGACAGACAGACAGACAGACAGACAGACAGACAGACAGACAGACAGAGACCCAGTAAGGCCAGGCATAGAGCCAGACATAGACCCTGAATGGCCAGGCAGAGCGCCAGACAGAGACCCAGACAGGCCAGGCAGAGACCCAGACAGACAGACAGACAGACAGACAGAGACCCAGGCAGAGACAGACAGACAGACAGACAGACAGAGACCCAGACAGAGACCCAGACAGAGACCCAGACAGACAGAGACCCAGACAGAGAGCCAGACAGAGACCCAGACAGAGAGCCAGACAGGTCAGACAGAGAGCCAGACAGGCCAGACAGACAGCCAGCCAGCCAGACAGACAGACAGACAGACAGACAGACAGACAGGCCAGACAGACAGACATAGAGCCAGACATATTTTCAGACAGACAAACAGACAGACAGAGACTCAGACAGAGACACAGACAGACAGACAGACAGACAGACAGACAGACAGACAGACAGAGACCCAGTCAGGCCAGGCAGAGAGCCAGACATAGACCCTGACAGGCCAGGCAGAGCGCCAGACAGAGACCCAGACAGGCCAGGCAGAAAGCCAGACAGACAGACAGACAGACCGACAGACAGGCAGACATACAGACAGAGAGAAACCCAGAAATAGACACAGACAGAGAGCCAGACACTGAGCCAGACAGAGACCCAGACAGACAGACAGACAGACGGAGAGTCATACAGAGACCCAAACAGAGAGCCAGACAGGCCAGACAGAGAGCCAGACAGAGACTGAGACTCAGACAGAGAGCCATACAGGCCAGACAGAGAGCCATACAATGATTCAGACAGACAGACAGACAGAGACTCAGACAGACAGACAAACAGACAGACAGGCCGGACAGACAGACAGACAGACAGGCAGAAATACAGACAGACAGACAGACAGACAGACAGACAGACAGACAGATAGAGACTCAGACAGACAGACAGACAGACAGACAGGCCAGACAGACAGACAGACAGACAGACAGACAGACCAGACAGAGACCCAGAGAGAGACCCAGACAGAGACCAAGACAAAGACCCAGACAGGCCAGACAGAGAGTCAGACAGAGACTCAGATAGACAGACAGACAGACAGAGAGCCAGCCATCCAGCCAGACAGACAGACAGACAGGCCAGACAGACAGGCCAGACAGACAGACAGATAGACAGAGAGACAAACAGACAGACAGACAGACAAACAGACATACAGAGAGCCAGACAGACAGCCAGACAGAGAGCCGGACAGAGAGCCAGACATGCCAGACAGAGAGCCAGACATATTCTCAGACAGACAGACAGACAGACAGACAGACAGAGACTCAGATAGAGACACAGAGAGACAGACAGACAGACAGACAGACAGACAGACAGACAGAGACCAAGTCAGGCCAGGCAGAGAGCCAGACATAGACCCTGACAGGCCAGGCAGAGCGACAGACAGACAGACAGACTTACAGAAAGTCAGACAGACAGCAGGACTGAGACTCAGACAGAGAGCCAGACAGAGAGCCAGACATAACAGACAGAAAGCCAGACATATTCTCAGACAGACAGACAGACAGACAGAGACTCAGACAGAGACACAGACAGACAGACAGACAGACAGACAGAGACCCAGTAAGGCCAGGCATAGAGCCACACATAGACCCTGAATGGCCAGGCAGTGCGCCAGACAGAGACCCAGACAGGCCAGGCAGAGACACAGACAGACAGACAGACAGACAGACAGACAGACAGACAGAGACCCAGACAGAGACAGACAGACACACAGACAGACAGACAGACAGACAGACAGAGACCCAGACAGAGACCCAGACAGAGACCCAGACAGAGACCCAGACAGACAGAGACCCAGACAGAGAGCCAGACAGAGACCCAGACAGAGAGCCAGACAGGTCAGACAGAGAGCCAGACAGGCCAGACAGCCAGCCAGCCAGACAGATAGACAGACAGACAGACAGACAGGCCAGACAGACAGACAGAGAGCCAGAAATATTTTCAGACAGACAAACAGACAGACAGAGACTCAGACAGAGACACAGACAGACAGACAGACAGACAGACAGAGACCCAGTCAGGCCAGGCAGAGAGCCAGACATAGACCCTGACAGGCCAGGCAGAGCGCCAGACAGAGACCCAGACAGGCCAGGCGGAAAGCCAGACAGACAGACAGACAGACCGACAGACAGACAGACATACAGACAGAGAGAGACCCAGAAATAGACACAGACAGAGAGCCAGACACTGAGACAGACAGAGACCCAGACAGACAGACAGACAGACAGACGGAGAGTCATACAGAGACCCAGACAGAGAGCCAGACAGGCCAGACAGAGAGCCAGACAGAGACTAGACTGAGACTCAGACAGAGAGCCATACAGGCCAGACAGAGAGCCATACAATGATTCAGACAGACAGACAGACAGAGACTCAGACAGACAGAAAAACAGACAGACATGCCGGACAGACAGACAGACAGGCAGAAATACAGACAGACAGACAGACAGACAGACAGACAGACAGACAGACAGACAGACAGACAGACAGACAGACAGACAGACAGATAGAGACTCAGACAGACATACAGACAGACAGGCCAGACAGATAGACAGACAGACAGACAGACAGACAGACAGACAGACAGACAGACCAGACAGAGACCCAGAGAGAGACCCAGACAGAGACCAAGACAAAGACCCAGACAGGCCAGACAGAGAGTCAGACAGAGACTCAGATAGACAGACAGACAGACAGAGAGCCAGCCAGCCAGCCAGCCAGACAGACAGACAGACAGACAGGCCAGACAGACAGGCCAGACAGACAGACAGATAGACAGAGAGACAAACAGACAGACAGACAGACATACAGACATACAGAGAGCCAGACAGAGAGCCAGACAGAGAGCCAGACAGAGAGCCAGACATGCCAGACAGAGAGCCAGACATATTCTTAGACAGACAGACAGACAGAGACTCAGACAGAGACACAGAGAGACAGACAGGCAGACAGACAGACAGAGACCAAGTGCGGCCAGACAGAGAGCCAGACATAGACCCTGACAGGCCAGGCAGAGCGACAGACAGAGACCCAGACAGGCCAGGCAGAAAGACAGACAGACAGACAGACAGATAGACAGACAGACAGAGAGCCAGACAGAGGCCCAGACAGGCCAGGCAGACAGACAGACAGACAGAGACAGACAGACAGACAGACAGACAGACAGACATACAGACAGACAGACAGACAGACAGACATACAGACAGACAGACAGACAGACAGACAGACAGACAGACAGACAGACAGACAGACAGACAGACAGACAGACAGACAGACAGACAGACAGACAGACAGACAGACAGACAGACAGACAGACAGACAGACAGACAGACAGACAGACAGACAGACAGACAGACAGACAGACAGACAGACAGACAGACAGACAGACAGAGACCCAGTAAGGCCAGGCATAGAGCCAGACATAGACCCTGAATGGCCAGGCAGAGCGCCAGACAGAGACCCAGACAGGCCAGGCAGAGACCCAGACAGACAGACAGACAGACAGACAGAGACCCAGGCAGAGACAGACAGACAGACAGACAGACAGAGACCCAGACAGAGACCCAGACAGAGACCCAGACAGACAGAGACCCAGACAGAGAGCCAGACAGAGACCCAGACAGAGAGCCAGACAGGTCAGACAGAGAGCCAGACAGGCCAGACAGACAGCCAGCCAGCCAGACAGACAGACAGACAGACAGACAGACAGGCCAGACAGACAGACATAGAGCCAGACATATTTTCAGACAGACAAACAGACAGACAGAGACTCAGACAGAGACACAGACAGACAGACAGACAGACAGACAGACAGACAGACAGACAGACAGACAGAGACCCAGTCAGGCCAGGCAGAGAGCCAGACATAGACCCTGACAGGCCAGGCAGAGCGCCAGACAGAGACCCAGACAGGCCAGGCAGAAAGCCAGACAGACAGACAGACAGACCGACAGACAGGCAGACATACAGACAGAGAGAAACCCAGAAATAGACACAGACAGAGAGCCAGACACTGAGCCAGACAGAGACCCAGACAGACAGACAGACAGACGGAGAGTCATACAGAGACCCAAACAGAGAGCCAGACAGGCCAGACAGAGAGCCAGACAGAGACTAGACTGAGACTCAGACAGAGAGCCATACAGGCCAGACAGAGAGCCATACAATGATTCAGACAGACAGACAGACAGAGACTCAGACAGACAGACAAACAGACAGACAGGCCGGACAGACAGACAGACAGACAGGCAGAAATACAGACAGACAGACAGACAGACAGACAGACAGACAGACAGACAGACAGATAGAGACTCAGACAGACAGACAGACAGACAGACAGACAGGCCAGACAGACAGACAGACAGACAGACAGACCAGACAGAGACCCAGAGAGAGACCCAGACAGAGACCAAGACAAAGACCCAGACAGGCCAGACAGAGAGTCAGACAGAGACTCAGATAGACAGACAGACAGACAGAGAGCCAGCCATCCAGCCAGACAGACAGACAGACAGGCCAGACAGACAGGCCAGACAGACAGACAGATAGACAGAGAGACAAACAGACAGACAGACAGACAAACAGACATACAGAGAGCCAGACAGACAGCCAGACAGAGAGCCGGACAGAGAGCCAGACATGCCAGACAGAGAGCCAGACATATTCTCAGACAGACAGACAGACAGACAGACAGACAGAGACTCAGATAGAGACACAGAGAGACAGACAGACAGACAGACAGACAGACAGACAGAGACCAAGTCAGGCCAGGCAGAGAGCCAGACATAGACCCTGACAGGCCAGGCAGAGCGACAGACAGAGACCCAGACAGGCCAGGCGGAGAGCCAGACAGACAGACAGAGAGCCAGACAGGCTAGACAGAGAGGCAGGCAGACAGAGACCCAGACAGGCCAGGCAGAGAGCCAGACAGAGACCCAGACAGGCCAGACAGACAGACAGACAGACAGAGGGCCAGACAGACTGTCACAAAATGTCACGGGTAGAGCGTATTGGTCGTTCATAGCTCTTGTAAGTTTATCGGTTACACCCAAAATCTATTGTTCGAGTTGAAACAATTTCACAATATTCATGATCTATTCATGTAACACGTAAAAGCGTGCACATTTTAAGTGCCGCCAGAGAGGCCGTGTCATACGTTTAGTTTTGTGCTAATGCATGTAAACGTATAGGTATATCTTCCTTAAACGGCAAAATTGTCTAAGGGGCCTCTCGTGTAGATTCAATACTGCAGATTTAGCCACGTTTGTCACGGACTGAGACGCGGGAAAAATTGATTTGGGCGTAATGTTTGCTATAAAACCCATTGTCTTCTAGCTCTCGCCGGATGATCGATAGTACTTTGTTGGAACAGAGATTGGACGGCAAAATTCATAGGCAACATGTGGTTAGTAGTTTTATTAAACTTTTATAGTACATTTGTATTCAGTGGGCCTCGCCATCTTGTTTGGCGGTTACGACATCGGTTAGCATTGATGTTTCCTCAAAACATAACTTTAGACTAGCATATGATTTTGAAGTTACTTTATTAGATGTAATTATTGTAATTGATCCATTAATTGTAAAACAATATTAATTTGATACAGTGGATAATAGGTGCATTAGTTAACGTGGCGTATAACTCAGTGATTGTAATACACGATTGTTAACATTAGTTAACAAAGAGATGAGTGACAAGAATAAATGTTCGACGCGTATCATAGCGTTGTATAATGTGGTCATTAGTTGACATGCGTGCATGCATAACTCAGTTGGTGTAATATATGAGTAATTTGATCATCTTTAAATTACATGTATTAGGGGCATTGATTAACAGCGACGTACATAGCGTATACATGGCGTTGTAGAATATGTATGCATTGCTACTCATCATTAGTACAGCTTACATATATTGATTGAATAATGATTTGTTTGGGTAATGATAATTATGCAAGATTGTTATTTTTGTCAACCGACATCTAAAACGTATGTATAATTACAGCCTAAGCCATCCAGGATATAAGCCATCTAGGTTTGGATATCCAGGAGTGGAGTTAATCTTCCACGATTAACGTTTACGAGCGGTGGAGACGGTCCCCGTACCTGCGTCAGCATGGCCAGGTTTTACTAACGACAACCCCCGGGACACAAGATGGGCCCGTTACCAGTCCTCACTGGAGGAATATCACTCACAATCTCAGTGGAGGTTAAATATCATTGCATCGCGTCATCAACCCTTACAGAAGGCATCTGATGACAATCATCCATTGAATTCGCGCATCATCATCTTCATGAGCTCTCGCGCATCACAGTTATCGCACTAGATCAACATTGTTATAGCTTTAACAACACTTAAGTGTCTTAGACATTCAGTATTTATAACAATACTAAGAACGTCTTAAACGTTCATGAGAACATTCTTTTCATAGTTCATTTGTGTATTCGCTTGTTTTTTTTAGATAATTGTATATACATTAAACATATTTTAAAAGTTGTATTAAACTTATGTAAATGCATTCACCGTCATTGATTCTTTCCTGAGTTAGCCCAACCACTAAGGTCATCCTGTGACAACTGGTGTCAGAAGTGGGATTTTGGGCGACTACGGAGGGAAAGAATCAATAAGTGATCTTTATTATGATATACTTAATCTCTACTTATTATTTTAGAATTGTGTACCACCCTCTGATCCATCAAGGCGACTGTCGACGATCACGGCCACAGCTTGGAAGACAAGTCAAGACACGACATGGGTAGGGTGAGTCCAAACTGTTGTTTTGTCCGTTCTTTCCTTGGCGCGAGGTCGCAGTGGTCTACACGAGTGGGTCTGAGGCACTTTTTGCTCAATAATTTGGGTGTTTGTTTTTACCTCCCTTGATATACCAATAGTATCCAATTAGGTTGGCGAACAAGACGTTCTACTCATGTTGTGACACTCGAGTATACTTATATTGATGGGAGAAGTAAATATACATGTACATGCGATACACATTTCTATGATTGTTTAAGGTTTATGTCCAATATCAAATATAGATATTTTATGTAGTGTATATGTTTTGTGGAAGCTAGATACTATATATACATAACCGTTAGTAGTTAGCGCTAGTACAAATGTGTATGTAACTTGTCCTATGATGATACCCAGGTATTTACTGAGGACACAGTGACTTACCATTAGTAGTTAGTTGAGTAGAATTATTAGTGACGTGTGTATTGTAATTATTGTAGTGTGTAGTTCACAATGTCTATAACCATGACGTCCATAAAGGATCTTACGGAAATGGGTAAGGAGTTAGGGTATGCTGGAGAGGAGCTTAGAACCTTTGTTAAAGACGAACAGGCTAGGGAAAGGGAATGTAGACTTAAGGAAAGAGAATTAGCAAAGCAGGAAAGAGATGAAGAAAGTAGACTAGCTAAAAAGAAGCTAGAATTCGAAAGTAGATTAGCTAAAGAGAAGCGAGATGAAGAAAGTAGACTAGCCACAGAGAAGTTAGAATTAGAAGATAGGTTAGCTAAAGAGAAGTTAGAATTAGAAAGTAGAGTAGTAAGGGAGAAGCAAGAGTTAGAACATGAGAGGTTCGAAACAGATGGTAGACTAGCTAAGGCTAAGATGATAATGGAAAGGGAGCAAAAAGAGTTTGATCATAAGTTAGCTTTAGAGTTGGAAGCAGCTAAGACACATAGTAAGGACAGTGGAACTGTAGGGAAAGATAGTTATTCTGGGAAGTTAAAAGGTTCGAAGTTACCATACTTTGATGCTGACAAAGATAACATGGACAGTTACTTGTTACGGTTCGAGCGTTATGCAGAGTTACAGGAATGGACCAAAGATAAGTGGGCAGTTCATTTAAGTGCGTTATTGAGAGGCAAGGCCTTAGATGTATTTTCTAGATTACCTAGTGTAGATGCTCTTGACTATGACAAGTTAAAGGATGCTCTTTTAAAGAGATTTGAGTCAACTGAAGAAGTTTTAGAAAGCGGTTTAGAGCTTGTTTGCCTGAGAAAGGCGAGTCATTTATTCAGTTCATTAGTAGATCTAAAAATTACTTAGATAGATGGTTAGAGTTAGGGAAGGTAGCGCAGACTTATCAGGGCCTCATAGATTTCTTGTTGCGGGACCAGCTATTCAATGTTTGTAGTAGAGATCTGTTCTTATTTCTGAAAGAAAGAAAACTAACTAGTGTAGATGAAATGGCAACACAAGCAGATCAGTTTGCCAAGGCTAGAGGTGGAGCTCATAATGTAGCGTCGAAAGACAGAACTTTTAGAGATAGGCAAGGGGAAGATCATAGTCATAAACAGAAAGGCCAGAGTGGAAACTATAGAGGTGGAGGTAGTTCGATGGGTGCTAGAGGAGGTAGCAATAGTGGTAACATAGGTAGACATTTTATTCGTTGTCGTCACTGTAATGGGAAGCATGCTTCACATGAGTGTAGGAAAGCGGTGAAAGTGTCCGCTGTCGTAGACAATTTTAGTGACAATAGTAGAGTGGACAACAATGTAGGTAGTCCGAACCAAGGTTTTAACAACCCATGGAATTTCGGTAGAGGTAGAGGTGGTCAAAACGGAGGTAGAGGTAGAGGCAGAGGTAGTAATAGTCCGGTTATTAAAACCGAGAGTAGTAGCTGTTGTGTTAAAGCGGATGGTGTAATGGCGAAGATCGGAACATGTCTCTTTCCGTATGCAAATCTTCCAACGGCAGATGGTAGAGTGAATGGCACGGACGTAATTGTAATGAGGGATACAGGTTGTACAGGTGTGGTAGGTAGTTAGGCGTAGTTTAGTTACGGATGACCAGTTGGTAGGTAAACAGTCACCGTGTATGTTGTTAAATAAGTCGGTAGAGCACGTGCCAATAGCAAGAATAGATGTAGAAACACCTTTCTTTAAAGGGACTACAGAGGCACTATGTATGGATGACCCGATGTATGATTTAACGATAGGGAACATAGAAGGTTCAGCACTTCCGGTAATGTCCGATTTTAGAAGTAGCATAAGTAATG
>JAWPHD010007228.1:72500-132016 GCA_037043455.1 Cyrtodaria siliqua
CATTTATCTGATAGTAACCAAATCTGGTGCTCAACACAATTCTGGTGCATTTATCTGATAGTAACCAAATCTGGCATACAAAACAATTCTGGTGCATTTTACCTGACAGTAACCAAATCTGTACAACATAATTCGGGTGCATGTACCTGACACTGTCTTAATTCATTGCATTATTTATTTAAATTGATAAACACTGTGCAGAAAATAACTGGGTATGACTTTAGTTTAATGTTTAGCATGTGAAATTCAATGTTAATACAATTTCTCTTTTGTACCAAGATTTTACAGTTTTATGGTCAATATTTCTTTCAGTAAGTTCAACAAAGTGAAACTGATATCAAATTGTGCATAGATTAGAATAGTGTTTTTTACAATCGTTCTAATTTTAGACTATTTTTAACTAGGTTATCTGCGCTGTGTGATTATCGGATGTTTGGTGGTAGTTTTACTTGAGAGAATTATAGCTGTGTTGGAACAGTTTATTAAAACTGAAACATTAAAAAAAATATTGTGAAATTATAAATTTGTTTGGACAAAATCAAATATGGCTACAGGAGGAGATTTTTCTAGATCTGTTGAGAAAGGTTTTGATGAAGTGTATGACTACACGTGTACATCATGTGCAAAACGTAATAAAACGGTGAAGGCGGTTCAGTACTGTACCGACTGTGATATTTACTACTGTCAAGTTTGCTTTGAAGTTCGCGGCAATATTCCATCACTAGAGAACCATAAGGTGTTGGGCAGAAATGAGGTGAAGAATTGGGGGAAACAGAAGAGAAGCGTCTCCATGCCGACTGAGATATGTTCCCAGCACAGAGGGAGGACAGTAGAGATGTTCTGTGAGAACCATGACCTGCTCTGCTGCCACGTCTGCGTGTCGCTCAAACACAGGTACTTCATTATTTTTATTAACAATTTTATAATTAATTAGAGGATCAGCAGACATGTCTTGGTCAATGACAGACAGGGATCTACCGATACTTTACTAATCCAAGACTTTTAAAAGTCAAATGAAATATCAAACTTGGTAAGAAAGCTTTTTTTTATATAGAGGCAGACCACCCTATTTTTCCTGGTAGAACCGGTACTGTATAACGCCCGCCATCCGCAAAAATCGACACTTTTCCAACTGGGAGCTCGACTTGTCAGAGAAAGCTAGTATCGTTTTGTTAAATTATGATCGTATGTCTAATTTCAAAATTGTCCACTGAGTTCCACCTAAGCATTCAATGTAGGCAACGATTTGTGCAGGTAGTTCAGAAATAGCTTACCGTATAATCCCATTTAAACTCCCCGGGGTGTTGCATTTTACAAAACATGGGCATTTATACCTCTAAATTATTTTAAACTAGACCTCCAGTCAGGTAACTGGCAATTTTCTCTAAACTAGATCTCGTCACATGTAAAACTAGAGGCCGGTTTCCCCATAGAGTTGAAAAATCTGGCCAGGGATTCAGAAAAAATAGTCCGGACAAAGATTTTGTATCAACACAGTGACATTGTAATATGTGCAACTAGGCTTGGTACTGATCATTCCTGCACAGTTTTGTTGAATCTGACAAGGAGTTCAGGAGAACTAGTCCGGACAAAGTTTGTGACAGACAGACAAAACATATTTGTTGCGCCCTTTTGAAGAAAAAGAAGAGGCGGGGGAGTGGGTAGGTAGTGGGTGGGGGCATTTATAATAAAGCATTTAAGAAATTACCTGCGATCAAAATTTCTGTAAATTATTTAATAAAATGGGCCAAGTTCATTAGACACAAGACGTACACATTTAATTAAACATAACCTCTTTTGTCTTCTTTAATTATAACCTCGTTTTGTTTGTTGTTTGCAAGCTTTCAATCCCACGCCTAAAAATGGTTCAACTGTCAAACTGTATTTCAAGTTTACAACCTTTTTTATAACTACCAGTAACCTTATTGCCGCTTATATGGCTGCCCTGGTAACATTACAGGCAAACAACGGTACATGTGATTTAACGTTTACCAATTATTTTCTCAAAAGTGATAAATCAATCAATAGTTTAAGTAATAGATAGAGTATGGTCTCATCGAGTTGGTTGATTTAAACATTCAGATGGGCGTAGCATGTACATTTCAACTATCTGCCATACTCTAACTTCCAATAACTGGTAGTTAGAGTACACCATTTAATCTGACTGGTGTTGTTTTCAGTTAAACGATTTCCACCTGTACAAATACAAAAAGAATTTCAGTGACCATGCTATAACTGTTTAAAATGTTCAAATTTTTACTTTAATCTAGTGTGCATGTGGATTTTGGTGATAAATTCCCATTTTTAATGTAGGCATGGGGGATGAGGGGTTGGAGGGGATTGTGAGGAGGGGGTAGTTTTATTAAAGGGCATTTAATAAAATTGGCAGTTGGTAATATTTAATATCAATTTTATGAACTTGATTGTAAAATGATTCAAAATTTTCTAGAATTATACTTTTAATCACTATATCGTATATAAAACTGATCTTATATAACTTAATGAATTATGAACTTGTTTACAAAGTTCAGGGCATGAAAATTTGTTTCAGAGTTACTCGTCCTTTGTAAATGGTCAAAATAATATATATTTTTAGAAGTTGTATTAATTACTACTTATCCTGCATCAATGAGCACTAATCATGGTGAGCGGATGAGTGGAATTTTCGTGCCCTGAATTTGTTTTAATTACTACTCGTCCTGCATCAATGAGAACTCATCATGGTGAGCGGATGAGTGGAATTTTCGTGCCCTGAAGTTGTATTAATTAATACTCGACCTGCATCAATGAGCACTCATCATGGTGAGTGGATGAGTGGAATTTTCGTGCCCTTAAGTTGTATTAATTACTACTCGTCCTGCATCAATGAGCACTCATCATGGTGAGTGGATGAGTGGGATTTTCGTGCCCTGAATTTGTCGTAATTATTACTCATCCTGCACCAAAGAGCACTCATCATGGTGATCGGATGAGTGGAATGATCGTGCCCTGAATTTGTCTTAATTACTACTTGTCCTGCATCAATGAGCACTCATCATGGTGAGCGGATGAGTGGAATTTTCGTGCCCTGAATTTGTTTTAATTACTACTCATCCTGCATCAATGAGCACTCTTCATGGTGAGCGGATGAGTGTAATTGTGGTGCCCTGAAGTTGTATTGATTACTACTCATCCTGCATCAATGAGCACTCATCATGGTGAACGGATGAGTGGAATTTTCGTGCCCTAAAGTTGTATTAATTATCACTTCCTTGTTTGAAGATTTTAAAGATGTACATTTTTTAATGAACAATATAATTCTGTTTAGAATTTTTTTATGGCTTGAATGCAGATGCCTTACGCTTTAGGGAATGGAATAATGCTAAAGCGTGTTCCACAGACCATAAGTATGTTCCGCAGGTCATAATGAAAAAGTGAGACCAATTATGGAAATACTTATTAGCAGCTGCAATTGTCAACATACTAGATGTTATTTATAATGTCTACAAAAACAGATGTGGAGATTCCATTGTTTTTTAGAAATGTATCTGATTACGGAAATTGGAACAGAAATTGGCGAGGCACTCCCAATTATGGCAGGGGTTGGGGTATATAGGCGGTGTAGGGCACATACAATCATGTACATGTTTTGTTACTTTCGATTTTTGTACGGATAGGGTGGGGGTATTGTAAAGGTTTTAAAATATCCCTTTTCATTTGACCATTCAAAGTATGTTTATGTGTGCCAACAATCTGGTGTTTTTTCGAGCACAACGCTTTGGTCGCAACATTAGACATGTGGGGGAAATAGTGTGTGTGTGGGAGTGGGGGGAGTGGGGGGGGGGGGGGGGGGGGTGGTACTGATAAAGATTTTACTATTTTTGTTTTTTACTCTTCATTTTTTATATTTATATATATTTTTTACCCCAATAATCTTTTCTCATCAATATTTTTACTTTTCATTTGCTTACATTTGCTTGTTTCTTCAATTACTCAAAATTATTTAAATTGTACAGTTCCAAATAAATTGTCAAATTATGTTTTTGTGTACATGTACACTGAACAAAATTTCTAAGTATCAACTTTTGTACTAATGTTTGTGTATATGTATGTGTGTATGTTTTATTTTGTTTGCGTTTTTGTTTTTTACTATGCCTCACTTTGGTCAATTAAATCAAACAATATTTAATGAATAGTTAACTCAGAGGAAACATCTTCATTCATGGAAAGATAACTTTTAATTTTATTTATCTTTTTTTCTGCCCGAAAATGCTTTTATCTGACAATAAGCTTTCCTATTTTTTACGTGAAAAAATTACAGGATAATTATATTTCGAAATTGGGTGCACAAATTCATTCGTTAGTTTTAAAGCATTCTCTCACAATTGTCCCCTATAATTTTATTCATACTGCAAAAGATCAGTTATAAAACAAATTGCTCCTTCCTGTTTGCATGCTAATTAGTAAAAATCAGAGTATAAACATAGGTGACAATAGTCCAATATAATTGTACAGCTGGTACCCAAACTCTCATGCTAATTAGTAAAAATCAGAGTATAAACGTAGGTGACAATAGTCCAATATAATTGTACAGCTGGTACCCAAACTCTCATGCAGGAGATCGTGGGTTCAATCCCTGACTGGGTCAAACCAAAGACTTCATAAAAATCATACTAGTAGCTCCCGTGCTTGATGTTCAGCAAATAAAGAGTAGTTCTTGGACCGGTCGGCCTGATGTCAGTATAATGTGACTGGATAGGATATCATGTCATGTATCTATGGCGTGGTATTCAAATGTGGCACCACTATAGAGAGTTATACAAAAGATTGAACATTTATTAAACTTTGATTTTCTTTTGGATAAAATATCTAAAAATGTATTAATATGAATTAAAAAAATAATTGTATACGATTTTATTTTTAAATGGTGTGTTTTGGTGGTGGGTGGGGGTCCTTTTATTAATGGAGGCCCAGTGCTAGGGGAAATACAGTGTACATACCAAACTCTTCAAAATCACATACATTACCATATAGTTTATCTAATAGATATACATCCTGCTCTTATAGGCACACAACCATAAATATTTTTTCTTGAAATTCAGGGCATGTGAAGATATGCGTTTCATACCTGAGGTGGCCGAAGGAATTGCCCAGAGTCGCGACTTTCTGAGAGTAAACAAGAATATGGAACGTGTCATGTCAGACATAGAACAAATCAGAAACACAAGACAGCAGAAGAAGGCCACTCTTGGTAAGTCCAGAAAAGATGTTCTGCAAAGCATTACAGATTACAGAAAGCAAATGAACAGAGTATTCGATACTCTGGAGAAGAAAGTCACAGATGATATAGAGAAACTTTACAGAGATAATGACAAGGACATCCAAGATGACATAGATGCCTGCGACATATTCACGTCCAAGCTGGAACAAATGAAGCAACAACTTGCGTCAACCCGCTTGAAATTTGGTCAAAATTGGTCAAGAGGTTTCTGAGGAGATGTCGTTTACAAATGCCCTATATAAATCTATGTAAGACGTAAAATCTCCATAAACAAAGTTTGGAACCTCGGTGCACAGACATTTTTTACCCCAGAAACTTCGTTTGTTCAATTTTTGTAATCTAGGAGTTGGCGATCATTTATGAATAAAAACTTTTAAAATCTGTTCTGCGGTTCTTGAGAAGAAGATCTGTAACGATTTTGACCATATAATGGCGGTCATCTTGGAAGTCGCATTGGACTAATTGTATAATTTTTTAATGATTTGACCTCAGTATCGTCCATGTGAAATTTGTCAAAATTTTCCAAGGAAATATTGTTTAAGCAAGAGCTAACGGACGGACGACGTACGGACTTAAAGCGGTCACAATAGCCGAATCTTTCGGCTCATGTGAGCTAAAAAAACTGTCAAAATATTTTCAGTGGTTCTTGAGAAGGGGATTGTTTTAAGGTTTTGACCATATATGGTAATGGTAATCTAGGAGTTGGCGATCATTTATGAATAAAATCTTTCATATATGTTCTGCGGTTCTTGAGAAGAAGATTTGTAACGGTTTTGACCATATATGGTAATGGCGGTCATCTTGGATGTCGCATTGACTTAATTTCTACAACTTCGGAAGGCATTGACCTCATATCATCCATGTGAAATTTGAGCTAAAATAGCCAGAAGCTTTAACCAAAACGTCAAAATGTCTTGCCGGAAGGGCAGATGGTAATCACGAAACCATCTGTTTTCCGGCTAAAAATCAAGTGCCACAACTCTGGTATTACTGGTCTGATCTGGCTGTTTTCCAAACTTGTTAAAGCTTTCATTTTGTGCCAAAATTATTTGTCAGAAAAAATCCTCCATTTGTATTTTGACCGCAGTAAGCTTTTCTTTGTTTTTGTTTTTTGTAATTTATTTATTTAAAACAGTTTGCAAGAGAACAAAATTACATGTTGAGTAACTTAAAATTTCAGTTATATTTTGGCTTATGTCAAAAAGTGATAAATGCCCGCCCAAGACTCGAATTTATCACTTTTTCTTACACTCGCCAAAATACAGATGACATTCCTAACCATGAATTCTTATATACAAGAAAGTGATATCCGGTGCACATTTTCACAGTTTTCTAATAGAGGGTGTAGAGATATATAGGATCTTAAACGAGTTCCCATTTCATATAAAATTTATGAAACGAGTTATGAATTATTTTAATTTTAACGAGACTTTTGGCGAGTTAAAATTAAAAATTATTCATAACGAGTTTCATAAATCTTATATGGAATGGGAACGAGTTTAAGATCCTTTTTATCATATAACATTGCAATCAAATAAGTAAAAAATAATTCAGATGGACTTAAAACCGCCACGACGTCACACACACTTTAGCGCCAAAACGTCATAATTGAATTGAATGTTGTTTAACGGCTCATCAACACAGTACAGGTTATTTAGAGCCGCCCCAGAGAGAGGGGAAGAATACATAGGAATCCGGGAACCTGCCCTACTCTTATTATCGAATAGATTCCTATGGTTCTTTAACGTGCTCGGTTGATAGACCGATACACGGGACCGCCCGGTTTACGTCCCCATCCGACGGACGAGGCTAAGGAAAAGTGTCTTGCCCAAGAACACACCGACGGAACTCAGTGGCACCACGGAGGATTGAACCCGGGGCCTCCGGTTACAAATCCGCCGCGCTACCGACTGCGCCACGCCAGCCGTCATAAAATCAGGCAGAACGTTAAGTGACGTCGCAACGTCACGTCACACACAACGAGTTCGTTTTTTATCTCTTTACAGGTGGGAAGCAGAGTGGTTTTTAGCTCCGCCGTCCACTTATCATAGCAACACATGACAACGGAAAGTAGTACGTCATTTTCCGTCAACGTCAAAAAAAAGTGAAACAGCCGCCATTTTCTTTTTTTTTAAACGCGTAATCTGGAAGATTGTAACAAGTTTACCTGATTAAAATTTTAGTTCCCATTTAAGATTCGTCATCTTCAGCTGTATTGACTTTTAGATGCTTTACTGCGCGAGAAATTTCGAGATTCACCCATTTAAAATTCCGAAGCGAGGGGAAGTAACTCGTAAGAGATGTCATTGTTAAAATGCGTTTAAAAATGGTAACACTTGTGTACTTTTCTTATGAAATACAAGGTGATAATAAACATATGTTGTTTAAGCTTAAATAGTACATGGCGTGTACTACATGTTACGAACATCATGGTATTTCTTTATAAAATTTACACGCTAAAACGATAAAATGTTCGACACGGCACTGTCGGTCAAAAAATATAACGAGTGTAAAGTCATTGAACGTCTACAGGTGCGTATTCGGCATTCGGTGAAGGGGCTCACACTAAAGTCTGAAAAGTAGTCTGTAGCCTATATTTAAAAAGGCTGACCGCTGTTCAGCTTCTCGTTGTCCATTTTGATGGCCAATCTGGAATTATGGAACTCAACTGGCCACCCGCAAATGTTTTTTTATTTATTTTTTATTGGCGAGTATCACCATATACAGCCATATTTAACATCAAATTATACTAAAACAAAGCTGCAGTCCAATTTATTTGGTTATCCCTCACCCACCCCACCCATAAAAAAATTAAAAATGCGGGTCTGGTCAGGGTAGGTGTCTCATTGGAATCTGGGAAAGTCGACCTTGAACTAGAAGTGTGTTCCATAACCCATGAACACTTGCTTCGCCTGCTGACACTGCTGTTTGCTTATTTCCAAGGTTAGGTTGCAGGTTAGACTGATAAATAGGGCATAACTCTGCCAAAATGAATTAAAGGTTAGGTTGCAGGTTAAAGCAAGACGGACGGACGACGACGGACAAAGTGATCGATAAGTGTCTGCCATCCTAAGCAGTTGACACAAAAATAAGTGTTCAGTTCTCATATAAATATATCCGTTATGCACTCTTCAACCCAATGAATTTTACTTGACCAGGCTAGACCAGTGACATTTGCTTTATCAGACGAGTACCGCTAAGTACAGCAAAACATGTTTCGAGATGCTAATTTCAAATTCAGTGCTTGATATACACTTCAAGATTGCCATCATCAGCCCATGTGTCACTTTAATTACAAAAGATCTATTTCAAAAGCTTGAATAAACAATAAATAGATTTAAATGACCTTGTGTTCCCAAAAGGCAGTTTTTCAGTTTTAGATACATGACTGTACGCAAATGGAAACTTTTTTTTACATACAATGTATATCCAACTGAACCAAAGAATAAATAATACAATATTTTATTTATATTATATTTATAAACTAAACATCTATTAAATACAATAATGAAATTTACTTCACTTACCACAAAAAAATCAATGTCATATATGGCCTAAAATGTGTTAAAATGATGTAAAACACCAAAAGTTTTTTTGAATGTGAGCATCTACTGTCAATGTACGACATTGTATACATTTGGTGTTTTTTAACAGCTTTACATATTATATAGTCTCTGTGAGGTATAATTATGTTCATTTTGGTTCTTTAAAAAAATAATGTCTGCTCAGTCATCGGGATTGCCAAACTGGTCACCATCATGATCAGGCGAACACATCTCAAGCGGGATACGCAGTAACAAGTATACACTGTAACGCATAAGGCCGAAGAAAATTTAACCGCGTTTCTGATTTGGCCTAATTAAATGAATATATTTCCTGGAGTTTAGAATCTTGCGATCACAGTATTGGCAACTTTTTTGGTTAAATCCACGTCTTTCAGGGTTGCATTGGTATTTGAAGAACGAAGGGCATCTGGAAACCAGATGATGCGTCTCTGAAATGAACAAAACAAGTTGTTAAAAAGGATGGATTGGTGGTACAAAATATATAAGCCATATGATATATGCATGGAATTTCACATGAATCAATAGAGTGTCCTGTTATTTTTAAAGGGATTTTAACTTGGGCTGTCGTATATACCGTATTTCCTCTAACAGTAGCACCCGGGCACTATGGAAAGTGTGAAGGGGGGGGGGGGTGGGTGCTACTATTATGATACAAATTTTCAATATATTTCACCCCCCCCCCCCCCCCCCCCCCCCCCGACTGTTTCCTTATTAAATTATTAAATTACTGTAGGCGATCTTTTACTGTTACACCGGTATTGACTTAACCTAAACATGACTGTACTGAGTATATTACTGTCATCACTCTGCATCTATATGATACACATTTCTGTCAAACTTGACAATTACAAAACGGGTTGGTTGCCTATGATTTAATAATAAAAGATAAACTAAATATTAAATTGAAAGGAACGAGATAAATAAAGCGGTAATTGTATTGATGATGATAGCGCTTTAAGGTTTATGTCATAGACCATACTGGTGTCGAAGGTAAAAAACTCCTGTAATCAAATCCATAAGCGGTAAAAACAGTGTGTTTTTAGGAACTTTTAATTTAATCAAATCCATTAGCGGTAAAAACATTGTGTGTTTTTAGGAACTTTTAATATTGAAGACGGTAAGGTTTCTTAAACCAGGTGGGGGCTCTTCTAATAGAGGAAATACGGTATTAATATATAGGTAAATTGACATCACAGAGAAATGTGAAAGTTTTACCATCAACTTGTATGAGTTTTGTGTGATAAATAGAATCTCACAAAATCATCTATTATTTTTTAAACTCTTCAGTAAACATTAAACATTATTTGATGCTCGACAAGCCGCGCATTGTATATTTTTGCCAACTCGTTTAATAAATCCGCACTCGATCATGGAAGATCAGCTATTATATCCGCCGAGAAATAAATATTTAATCATTATTCTCCCATCACTGCTAAAATCAACAAAATATTCTGAAGTATATAATTGTTTTAGGTCATACATAGATGAAATATTACATTTTTATATCGTGCCCGGCCTTCGAACAGTATAGGTTATTTAGAGCCGCCCCAGAGAGAGGAGAAGGATACATAGGAATCCGGGAACCGTGCCCTACTCTTATTATCGAATAGATTCCCGTTGTTCCATAACGTGCTTGGAGGATAGACTGATACACGGGACCGCCCGGTTTACGTCCCCATCCGAAGGACGAGGTTAAGGGAAAGTGTGTTTCCCAAGAACACATCGACGGAAAGGATGAGATATGAAATGCCTGTATATTATTTTCTATAATTATAGTATAACTGTGTAATTTATATATTCAGGGCTCTGGAAATATTTTGAAAATCCACTTGCCCAGGGCAAGTGGATTTTCAGAATCCACTTGCCCTGTTCAAAATCCACTTGCCCTGTCCAAAATGTCACTTGCCCCAAATTCAAAAGTCACTTGTCCCAAAATCAAGCCTTTGTCAACGTACCAAACTTTTCTAGACGCTGCGCGCCACCGACGTATCCATGGTGGGTAGTAGATTACGTTTAGGGCTGGATTTCACTGGAGAATCACGAGAAATAGATCCATTTTCAGATTGGCTGGGTGAACACAAATCAACACCATCCCTACTATCCTTAAATCCAAGTTCACTGTCAGACTGACCACCAGAATCACACAAATCAACATTTCCAAGATCACCAGGTGTATTTTCCTCAGTAATTTTAGACACATGTTTAGGTTTTGTCCTTACAAGGAACGTAATAGAGACATGGTTAATTTGTAACTTTTTTGTAAGATTGTTGAAATAATGAAGGATCATTTATTAAATACTGCATCATGTAAATACCCACAGGAATCGGACATATTGTAAATGCATGTAATAAACCACATTGACTATCCACTACTAGTATATTAAAAAATATTTTTATATACATGCGGGGACCTACATATGGGGATACTGTACTATGTTTACAATACGTCCGATTCCTATGAATTACCATATAAACTCATGAATATCAAAAGAAACAATGACCCCTTTCACACATTTCCAAACCGCCTTTGATTACATCATCAATTTTACATCAACATTCGTGAATGTGTTTCAAAAGTTTCCCTTTATAGTAACTGCAAACAAAACATCTGCCTACTCAGCTTTAATCGTCAACGCCAGGCCACAAATAAAGTGATAATCGTGTTACCAAATGTGCCAAACAAAATACAAACTCGCAAACAAAGTTTGTTTAATAATATGTGTCAAAATAACTTCAATAAAGCAACCCGCTGCATTCACATACCTTCCTTAATTAGTGCCAGTAATTAATTTCTACTTTATTTGTGTATAGTACAGTACTTGCCGTAATCGTTTATAAATTGCTGTTTGTTTACAATTTTCCAATGACCCGCGTTTCACCTTTTACACAGCTATAAGTACTTGGCGGACTGATCAGTGTGTATTCATTACCTTTTCCGATAACATTCAGCGTCAATACACAATATACGTTGCATAAAATCTTGGTGCGGTTATACTCTTCAAACATAATTCGAAAGTTCGGCTAAACATATGATTTATGTTGCGCGTAAAATAATGCATAACAGAAGTCTACAAACTTTACAATGGTTACGTTTTATCGATTATAATTGGATTAATTTGATTATAATTGGATTAATTTTTGGGATGGTCTTATCATGTTAGTAGAGGACACACTTTAGTATAAATAGGGAGATGAATATTATTAATGCTATCGGCGCATGGACATTTTTGATTGGCACCTCAAACTTTCCTCGGCCAATCAGGTTTTGACAAACTGTCGAAGTGGGAGGGATTTCTTAATTACCGCTCGCGGCGAAAGCGATGGGTTCGTAATCGGCACACTTTATGATAAGCCGAGTTTTCGTTTGATTTTTTGTCTAAAACGGAAACGTCCAGTCGGGCAAGTGTCGGACAACCAGATTTGCGAAGGACACCTGCCCGCACCCAAATTCCACTTGCCCGGGGCGTCGGGCAACCATATTTCCGGAGCCCTGATATTATTATAATTGCTGATATTATTGCACCAATCATATATTTAAACCTATGGTAGAATAACGAAGACAAATAATACATCTAAATTTTATTTAATTATATGCAAGCAGTTTTAAAGTGAAATTGATCATGTTGATACTGGACTAATAAACTGTGATACTAATGTTCGACAAAATCTTCAAGATTGCCATATGTCCCTTTAAACTTAAAGTGTCCTTTTATTTGTAATTTAACTGGGGCAGTCTTTAATAATATCGCTGTAAAGTGACAACATCACAGAGAAACTTTCATGTTGTATCATGTGTATCCATTGTTTTATGTGATGGAATTTCACAATATCCCAACATAACAAACAAAAAAGTAAAGTATCCCAATGAGCTGGGACACTGGGACAATTATACTTATAGTTAGGCACTCCTCTTTTTTTTTTAAAGTAGCTATCCCGCCAAATAACTACAAAATTGCACTAGAAAACCGTTTATCGAAACTCTATCCATATAACAATGTATATGCGCTGATTAAAAGTATAGGTTTATAAATAGGTTCTTAGAATACCCGTGATTGAATATCCGTAAAATGATGGTAACTCATAATTCGACACTCCAGTTCTGGGGTTTGGTCCAGCTGGTTAAAGCCGTTTATACTGTGTATGTATGAGTTTGGTTTCTCAAAATATGTAAGTTATATATATACTTCGTCATCAGTAGGTTTAGAAACAGTGTACATAATGTTTAAAAAATTTGACTGTTGTTGGCGGGATGGCTACTTTAATGAGAATAATAAAAAAATCTACAAATCGGATTCTGCCACTCAAATAAATCTAATGTTTCTCAAGCTTATCAAGCTTATTAAAATCTTCATTTATAAAAACCACTTTAAAGAACCATAAAAATGTATACCCGAATTTGGGGCGGCTCGAAATGTTAACATTTGCTAGTAAAATAGATCGAGTAGCTTAGGTACATTTTTTGAATTCCACTCACTGGGGTGGCTCGAAATATTGCCATATTTATTAGCTTAATTAACCTATATCACAGGGGTCAAATATATTAAAGTTTATAGCTTTAGCTTACCCAGGACTAGGCTAAGTCTCAGAGCTGGAACTTGGAGATGCCACTTGACAGAAGGTGGCAGATGCCACTTGACAGAAGGTGGCAACATCTGCAAAGATCCCTGAAAGAAAATCAATTGTTTTTTTTATACATACATACATACGGTAGATGTGTTAATCCTTTACAGTACTGCTGTAGCTATATGCAAACTTTAAGCAGTGGAGGGGGGCGGGGGTGGTGCAAGGGCACCGATTTTGTGGGTGGGGAAGGTGAAGGGGAGGTGGCAATGCCAACGGTGCATTTCTGCTCTGCGGTCATAGAGGGGGTTTGGGGACAAGGCCAATTATTTTTGGGGAACAATGAAACATTGTCGTTATTGGTAATATTTTTGGGGAACAAGGGAACATAATAATAAAAATAAATGGAAAAATATTTTTGGAGAACAAAGCAAAATATATTTGGGGAACATTGGGTCATATTTTCAGTGAACATAGACCCCACTGAAAGGGTCTCATCATAGAAATAATACATCAGTGCTATATTATTATTAAATTTTAACGGATCGAGACACTAAACATGAACATGCACGATATAAAACACATTTATGGGTCAGTACCGAGTGCTGTACATACCTTTCAACCTTTGTTTTTCCTATATGTCTATTCTCGGTGTCCCTAATCGAGGACGAGGCGAACGTGACATGACTCATGTGGTCTACATGACATGACCTTGACTCGGGCGTTGACAGTAGATGTTCTACAATTATTTGTTACATCATTCACCCATAACAATAGTTAACACATGAATAGGTCTGTCTTTTTGCTCATTAAATCCTGGAATTGTGAAGTATTCACTTGCAATTATCCATAGTACATTCAACCGTAAATCAACACAACAAGTTACTGCCGACTAGGCCTATAGTATCGATATTGTTGCGATTTTTAATAAGCGCCCAGAGCCGCTGATTTTTACCGTAAACATGCTAAAGGAAAGGCAGAAAAGTGTTTAAAGGTTGACTTACTGACATTTTATCCGGGGCAGGAAATAACTATATCCGGGAGTAGAAAATATTCATGTTTTACGTTTCTGTTATTGACTTTCAGTTTTGCTTATTTAGCTTGTAGCCGCCATTTTGAATAATGTGTGTTTTGAGTGAGAAAAAAGGGTGACCATCTTTCAAAACGGTCTCAAAAAATGGGTAGTCATGAATTTTGCCGAAATTTTCAGGAAAGGTAGTAGAGGTACTGATCTATCATTCCTGTTAATTTAAGCCAAATTGGTGACTACCCATTTTTTGTGACCGTTTTGAGAAATCGGCAATTTTGCAGTTTCAAAAAACTCAAAATGTCCGGTCTTCACATTTGAACAGCGATTTAGGCTATGCAAAATATGCCAGTAGTAGTCAAAACGAATGCTATGGGGATGTTTAACGTATAAACTTACTTTGTTCATTGTCTGTGTTGTTTTTGCATTCAAAATTGGCTTAAGCTAACGTTTTTTAAAAGACAACTGCAATTTCCGCGTAACTGCACGTGAGTGCAAATTGGGACTACTTCGTGTTAAAACACTTGAAACTCAAAAGTGAGTTAAGAGGTGTGTGCGCGTGAAAAGCTTCAGCTGCTGCTGCACTGTTACAAAAGTCGTTTTACGACGACTTTAACAAATTTGCACACTTTTGTATAACTTTCATTAGTTAGTATAAGCTGTGGTAAATACTATGTTTATGACCTAGATCTAGATGACTTTATAATAAATAAAATAGTTTCAGTCTATAAAGCCTGCGTAGTGTTACAGATTCTACTCAACCAATCAAAATCGTTCCAGGCTGTATTACACGTGTGTCATACAACAAAATATTACATGGTTGTTCGACACTGCCTAACAAGGGACGTTATGTGATAAATAATTATATTACACCTCATTTGCATATTCCATTCTTTGTTTAATGTGACGTCATCCGGTCCATAAAGTTGCTTATTACATGTGTTACTATATATAGTAACAAAAACGGCCTGTTTTTTGTGTAATGCAGGCATTGTCTCTGCGGTCATATTAGATAAGCGCGTGAAACGGCGGGCCAAAAATCCATATGAAGGGCCAAAAATCCATATGAAGGGCCAAAAAACCCATATGGCGGGCCGAAAATCCATATTAAATCTAGACTGCGTTACATCCATTTAGCATTAAATTGTAGATATATTTTTAATAATCGACCACGAACCAGTCATATCGTGCATCGGCACGTGCATCCAACGACAACTGCGACGGTTGAAAATGGCAGCCAGAATGCTCGCTACCCTGAGTACACGCAGGATATTGTTAGTACTTCTACTTAGCCGAACAAAGATGAGGACGGACATTAAATAATGAAATTGTGAAAAACAAGATTAGAACGACTCGGTCTCAATCACCCTACAATATGAGGTGAAAAAAATATGTTACTGGCTCGGAGATGTTGAAAATATTTTTGGCGATTGTGTGATAGATTTAACCTATTAAATTATACAGTACAATCATGTACATTATCAACTCGTTGTTTTTGATCGAAATGTCTTTTACAACCTATTATAATATATACTGTTTAGGGACCAGTTTCCGTCCAAGCCAAGTTTCCGTCATTCTCATTTAAAAACTGATTTTTACAACGCAAATTGCTAACGCGATGTTACTTATCGACAGACGTTTACTTAGTAGCACTGACAATTGAAAATAAGAAACAACCAAAAAGTAAAGAAGCGGTACAAAAACGAAAGTTGCCACCGACCAGTTCTGCCGTTCGGGTCTCAATTACATTTTAAATAAAAGTCATCCAGGAAACAATACATACTGTACTGTACTGTACTGTATGTGAAATAAAAAATAATCTCCTACCTTTTTATCCTTAAATTATATTTGCGAAACCAAATGCCATTTGAAATTTCCTTTCTTCTACAACAAGCTCAAACGTAAACACAAAAAACTGACAAAGTCAATGACGTGGAATAAAACGTCACTGGCAAACACAACGTAACGATTTTGTTACAAAGATTACGTCTGAAACGTTTCTGTGTAATTTTAATTAAGGGGGTTAATTGCTGTTTTGGAAACAAGGTACTGTACCGAATTGCCGATTTCAAATGGCGCATCCTATTATTGCGATATATTAACGGCATACGTTTATTTTATTCTTGTAAATCAATGAATAAAAATGGATCTAAATAAAGAGTCATATTTTAGAAAAAAAATAAACAAGTAGCCTAGATAAAAGGAAGATCTATTTAAAATGACTTTGCGCAATTTAGATCTAAAATTCTATCCAAAATAATAGTGTTTTGGTTACACATGTAATAATCAGGTCATTATCTGGGGTAGGTGTGCCTCTTTGTGACATTGGCCCTCGACAGCTATATGAAACCCTCGAGCTAAAGCTCTCGGGCCTCATATGGCTATCTCGGGCCAATATCACAAAGAGGCCCACCTACCCCAGTTAATAACCTCTAATTATTACATGTGTTACTATATATAGTAACAAAAACGGCCTGTTTTTCGTGTAATACAGGCATTGTCTCTGCGGTCATATTAGATAAGCGCGTGAAACGGCGGGCCAAAAATCCATATGAAGGGCCAAAAAACCCATATGGCGGGCCGAAAATCCATATTAAATCAAGACTGCGTTACATACATTTAGCATTAAATTGTAGATATATTTTTAATAATCGACCACGAACCAGTCATATCGTGCATCGGCACGTGCATCCAACGACAATTGCGACGGTTGAAAATGGCAGCCAGAATGCTCGCTACCCTCAGTACACGCAGGAGATCGTTAGTAGCCAAACAAATATCAGGACGGACATTAAATAATGAAATTGTGAAAAACAAGAACGACTCAGTCTAAATCACCCTACAATATGACGTGAAAAAAAATGTGTGTGACTGGCTCGGAGATGTTGAAAATATTTTTACCGATTGTGTGATAGATTTACTGTACTGTAACCTATTAAATTATACAGTACATGTACATTATCAACTCGTTGTTTTCGATCGAAATGTCTTCAACAACCTATTATAATATATACTGTTTAGGGACCAATTTCCGTCCAAACCCAGTTTCCGTCATTCATTCTCATTTAAAAACTGTTTTTACAATGCAAATTGCTAACGCGATGTTACTTATCGACAGACGTTTAGCACAGACGATTGGAAACAGAAACAACCAAAAAGTAAAGAAGCGGTACAAAAACGAAAGTGGCCGCCGACCTGTAGTACTGCCGTTAAATAAAAGGCATACAGGAAACAATACATACAGTACTGTAATGTATGTGAAATAAAAAATAATCTCCTACCTTTTTATCCTTAAATTATATTTGCGAAACCAAATGCCATTTGAAATTTCCTTTCTTCTACAAGCTCAAACGTAAACACAAAAACTGACAAAGTTAATGACGTGGAATAAAACGTCACTGGCAAACACAGCGTCACCATTATGACGATTTTGTTACAAAGATTACGTCAGAAACGTTTCTGTGTAATTTTAATTAAGAGGTTGAATTGGTATTTTGGAAACAAGGTACCGAATTGCCGATTTTAAATGGCATATTCTATTAACGTCATACGTTTGTTTTATTCTTGTAAAATCAATGAATAAAAATGGATCTAAATAAAGAGTCATATTTAAAAAAAAAAATTTACACAAGTAGATTAAAGGTATTTAAAATGACTTTGCGCAATTTAGATCTAATTATCTATCCAAAATAATAGTGTTTTGGTTACACATGTAATAAACAGGTTATTAACTGGGGTAGGTGTGCCTCTTTGTGACATTGGCCCTCGACAGCAATATGAGGCCCTCGAGCTAAAGCTCTCGGGCCTCATATGGCTATCTCGGGCCAATATCACAAAGAGGCACACCTACCCCAGTTAATAACCTCTATATATGGACCGAAGCACCATACATTATCTGTTAAATAGTAACAACAACACGTGCTTCTTTAATAAATCGTGTATACCTGTTTCTGAAGATGGCATACATGTTATAAACTGAAGAAATAAGAAACCGGCTGAGATATAATTATAGCAAAAGCAACACGTGCATGTTATAAACTGAGGAAATAAACATTACAGCTTATTTTGAAATACTGATTCTGGTATTCCTTTCAAACCCATCTACAAGCTGTATAAAATGTGAATTAAAAACAAATAGGCCAACACATGCTGAATGTATGCTTCAACACTGAGCGAACCCTCGTAGGTTGTTTCGTGACGGCAGGGTCTCTGAAAAAAACCCACAGGCTGTATCGTGACGACAGGGACACTGAGCGAACCATACAGTCTGTGTCGTGATCACGTCGTAAGCGTTTGTGTCAGAAGTGGGATATATACAGAAAAGCAGTCAAACGTGGAACTCCATCTCCAGCAGTGCGGACACCAGGCCAGATGCTTGACCATCCGGTGAGTAGACACCGGGTTCCACATCTTTTGAGGTTATAATAGCGTAAATGAGTCTCCATTGCCCTTCCATAGTAAAGTTAGAATGTTGACAACCGGTTAAAAACTCAAACCTCGTTAGAATTCTGGGAAACTTACTTTATCATGCAAATAAACATGTCTGCTATTAAACATCAACAAGGAAATAGGGGGTTTAATACCCTCTAAGAAACATTTCTTCAGTTGTATACTAACACCGGGTCAAAGGTCAGCACTATTTTTACCCCTTGCAATTTCATACCCTGTCTACTTTCACTTCTCAAATTTATATCAAAAACTGTCAAAAACATGATGAGCTGCATTTTCAAATATCAACGTCATGTTACGGTGTTCCGTTAGGGCCATCGTACCATCGCGCATCGATCTTTATAAGTCGATGCGCGATGGTACGATGGTACGATGGCGATGGCACGATGGTACGATGGCGATGGTACGATGACGCGATGGTACGATGGCAATGGTACGATGGCGATGATACGATGGTCCATCGCGTCATCGCCATCGTACCATCGCACCATCGCCATCGTACCATCGTACCATCGCGCATCGACTTTAAACGCGATGGTACGATGGTACGATGGTACAATGGCCCATCGTACCATCGCGCATCAACCTTTTACAAGTCGATGCGCTATGGTACGATGGTACGATGGCGATGGTACGATGGCGATGACGCGATGGACCATCGTACCATCGCCATCGTACCATCGTGTCATCGCCATCGTACCATCGTGCCATCGCACCATCGCAGTCGATGTGCGATGCTGCATTGCCCCCTGCTCCATCGTACCATCGCGTATCGACCTTTACAAGTCGATGCGCGATGTTACGATGGTACGATGGCGATGGCACGATGGTACGATGATGATGGTACGATGACGCGATGGTACGATGGCGATGGTACGATGGTACGATGGCGATGGTACGATGGTCCATCGCGTCATCGCCATCGTACCATCACACCATCGCCATCGTACCATCGTACCATCGCGCATCTACTTTAAACGCGATGGTACGATGGTACGATGGAACAATGGCCCATCGTACCATCGCGCATCGACCTTTTACAAGTCGATGAGCGATGGTACGATGGTACGATGGCGATGGTACGATGGCGATGACGCGATGGACCATCGTACCATCGCCATCGTACCATCGTGTCATCGCCATCGTACCATCGTGCCATCGCACCATCGCAGTCGATGTGCGATGTTGCATCGCTCCCTACTCCATCGTACCATCGCTCCATCGCCTTCCGTTTAGACATGCGCACATCAAAGCAAAACAACAATGAAAGACATCATTACCGTACATCATGGATGCAAAGATTCGACAATACTTTTCTTAAATCTATTCCTAAGAAACATTTCCAAAAGGTATTGTCGATTTTTTGCATCTATGATGTCCTCCATTTTTGTTTTGTTTTGATGTGCGCATGTCTAAACGGAAGGCGATGGAGCGATGGTACGATGGAGCAGGGGGCGATGCAACATCGCACATCGACTGCGATGGTGCGATGGCACGATGGTACGATGGCGATGACACGATGGTACGATGGCGATGGTACGATAGTCCATTGCGTCATCGCCATCGTACCATCGTACCATCGCCATCGTACCATCGTACCATCGCGCATCGACTTGTAAAAGGTCGATGCGCGATGGTACGATGGGCCATTGTACCATCGTACCATCGCGTTTGAAGTCGATGCGCGATGGTACGATGGTACGATGGCGATGGTGCGATGGTACGATGGCAATGACGCGATGGACCATCGTATCATGGCCATCGTACCATCGTGCCATCACCATCGTACCATCGTACCATCGCGCATCGACTTACAAAGGTCGATGCGCGATGGTACGATGGCCCTAACGGAACACCGTACGTTCCAGAACACCCTGGCGGGAGATAAGAATTTAGAGTATATGAGAACCAAGAAAATATCGTCGCGGGTCCAGCGCCATATTTCTTTTAACTGTAACTGCTTTCAATTAGTGTTTTTAACTGCGAAACTTTTAGAACAGCTGTAATACTTGTTTATCTTTATCTGTGTAAAGTTACAAGCATAACCATTAAGTAAGATTTTCAAAATTGTTTAGCTGAGCTTGAACTTGCGATTCCGACTCAAATGTTTCGGGAAGACGGTGCCAGATTAAATCGAATTGAACAAGAAATGTTGACATGTTCAATTTAAGACAGCAAACACAAAATAATACAGGGATACTTAGACCACGTAGTGATTGCTACCATGTCGCCCTGGTTTAGAATAATCTTCGTTTGCTAATTGTGTTTACTGATGGAATAAAGTAGCTTCGTTACAGTAACAACTTGGCTGGAAGCGTCCTCCTGTTTAGATAACCAGATCTGAAAATAGTTATAATAAAGTAACAAATCATATTATTATTCCCTACGAGTAGTATAAAATTGGGGTGTCTGGGGAAGATTTTCCTGAAGGAGTTTACAAAACGAGTTTTATACTACTATTTGCATTATGAATCTCACGACTGAGTTGACATAACTACCACGGGAGAAAATATCTTTTGTCAGTGGTAGTGTCTTAAAAAGAAAAGGAAAAATCCTAATGCATCACCGGTCTCATCATGCTTGTTACAGTTTTAGGTATGCATTTAGACTGGTTATGGATAAATGAGAGGCAGAGCAAATGTTGACACTGATTTGCCAAAGTCTGTAAACTTGCTGAAACTTTCTTATAAGTAATAACTACCATATTTTCTTGTTGATTTTAATAGCAGACACGTTCATCTTCATGAAGCAGTAAGTTCCCCAGTATCTGTATCAGGTTTGTGTTTTCCACAGATTGCAGCACCGATGCATTTTGAACAGCATTTGTGTTATTTTGACCGTTGATTCATGATAACTATGCGTTAATGGCAACACATGTGACAAGAAGCATTTAATCAATGAATATGACCCGTTTTTAATTACGTTTGCATGCATTTTTACTTCATTACCCGTCACCGTGAAACGTAAAACCTAAATAAACTACTGGACTTTCATTTGGTGTGGATTAAGAACTTTCACAGCAGGCTTTAACGACCTTCTTCGATTTTTGATTAAAAGCTTTGAAAAGAAATTATTCACAAATAAACGTGACAAGATAGTATTACATTTTTCGTCAAAACATGAGTGCCCATTGGCATCACCGGAAACTCCTCAAACGTTGCAGACGCCGAGAGAGCGTTTGATAGGCGTGTTATAGGAAAACCTTTACAATAACGCTTTTTCTAAAACTGACAGTGATAAAGGGTATCTTCTTAGTTTGTTTAAATGGTGACACTAATGAAGTTTGGCCCCACCCCGCGGATTACATTTTTAAATATATATATTTTTCGGAAAAACATATTTTCTGAAACTACAAGAACTAGAGTTTAACATTTTACAAATAGTATCAGCCTATTGTCTTACATAAAAAAATGTCAAATAGTGACACTGGGTTTAAATGTACCCCTCGTCACATGGACTTCTAGTAAACGCCCAAACCATACACAGCTGGTGCTATGCTTAAATGAGCTGAGAGCGCGAAATATACAATCAATGTAAGTTGTCTTATTGTTTACACAATATTTTCATGTTGCTGCACTGTATCAAAAATCAAAGAACGCAGTTATACCTGTCTATAATTAAAGTATGTGCATGTACAAGTGTAACCCCCCCCCCACACACACACACACACACACACACACACACCACCACCACCACAACCACCACCCGCTCCCCACCCCCCACCAACCTCACCCCCCCCCCATCCCCAACCTCCCCCCACCGTAAACTCCCGACAAACTACATGCATGCATGTACACTATACTACTTATCTTCGGTAAATTGACGAAACATCGTCAAAATTACCAGGTGCTATATTAGCGGATTCGGTTGCAGATCTGAGGTAATTGCTATCGATATATATATCTAATAGCTAATAGCTATATATCTATATCTCTACATCCTGCAACACCCTCGTGTGAGTAATATGCACGCATCTGTACATGGTGGGAGATACACATTGCTGTGATTCTACCCAGGACTAAGGTCGTCTGCCTCCACCATTCTACCCAGGACTAAGGTCGTCTGCCTCCACCATTCTACCCAGGACTAAGGTCGTCTGCCTCCACCACAAAAAAAGTCAACCGTCTAACATAGCCTAAAATGTGCCGGAAAATGACTATAAACACCAAACAAACATATCTAATACATATAATACTACTTTTTAAGAAAAATAAGGTAATGAACATGGCATTGATGAATTTATTGTCAAAGGGAAGTAACTTGAACTAAAAAGTTAACCCAATGATTATGGACTAAAGGAACAAATGGACAAAGGGAAGTAATCGGATTTAAAGTGCACCGACGATATATTTATTTACACATTGAATAGTTAAATAACTTGTCACAACTGCCAATACAGGTTTGTGGTGGTAGAAATTAAAAAGTATTGAACAAATAGGAAAGACTGAAAAACTATTTTAGGAAAGGCAGAAACTAAAGGCACACACACGGCAATCTTGAAGTTAGTTTTTTGTTTTTTGTTTGTTTGGTTTAATCAAGCATTTAAGGGACACAAGTCACTCTTGTAGTTTTATTTAACATTAAATTAGCCTCCCGATGTATTCATCCAGACTCAGTTGGACTATAAACCTGCCTGCAGATGTATTCATCCAGTCTCAGTTGGACTATAAACCTGCCTCCAGATTTATTCATCCAGTCTCAGTTGGACTATAAACCTGCCTCCAGATGTATTCATCCAGTCTCAGTTGGACTATAAACCTGCCTCCAGATGTATTCATCCAGTCTCAGTTGGACTATAAACCTGCCTCCAGATGTATTCATCCAGTCTCAGTTGGACTATAAACCTGCCTCCAGATGTATTCATCCAGTCTCAGTTGGACTATAAACCTGCCTCCAGATGTATTCATCCAGTCTCAGTTGGACTATAAACCATCCAGTCTCAGTTGGACTATAAACCTGCTTGCATATATTTAAATACAATTCTGACTGTTCAACTTTTTTTCGTTACGTTATTCTACCATAGGTTTGAATATATTATTGGTCAAATATAATCAACAGGGACGCCCCAAGATTTACAAAAATCAAGATTGCCGTGTTTCCCGTTAACATGTGCGTCTCGATTTATTAATCAATCATCATTTTGACTTTAAACCTTCTTGAATATAATTAAAATAAAATTTGAGTTTTCAGTTCCTCTTCTTAATCTATGGTCTTAAATAAGTATTGGTGCCCTACAATTGACAATGTGTAATAAGCAAAAACAATTTGCTTTGTACTGTTCCTATAATCAATATTAATGATTGTACAACTACATCTTATGTTGAAAAAATAACGGGTCGCTGCGTAACAAATCAAGATGTGTCCCTTAAAGTAAGTGTAGCAGCTGCATTTTCAGATCCTTCTAGACGGAAAAAGTCCGGCTACCGTAGCGGCCAATGGGTGCTCGATCAACCGCTTCAAACTAGCATGATGAACTTATTTACAGTTGGGACCCTACGATCAAGATGGAGACGGAGGCTTGATCCCGTTTGAAGGTTACCAAGAGTCTACATCTCTACATCCTGCAACACCCTCGTTTGAGTAATATGCACGCATCTGTACATGGCGGGAGATATACTATAAGAATCTTTCATGGGCATCCGGTGAAGATAGGGAATTCCAACCCGAGGTATACGTGTTTTTATTGGAACCGAGGCTCTGCCGAGGTTTCGATTAAAACACTTATACCGAGGGTTGGAATTCCCTATCTGAACCGAATACCCATGATAGATTATTTTTCTTGCATATCAGAGAAATGTTGTGCGTTGACGCCGCCAGCTATTAACGTTTTGCATGTTTTCCTGCATACCGGATGTTGGCGCGTGTGAATTTTATCTCGACCCTAGGGTGAGATGGAAATATCTAGCCCCGGTAAAATGACGGGTATCCTTGTCCGGTAAGCAAGAAAGTACTGGTCCTATCCAGGAATAAGTGTGTGGACAGAAAAAATCAACCGCCTTACATAGCCTAAAATGTGCTGGAAAATAACGTTAAACAACAAACAAACACAGCTAATACATAATATACTATTGTTTTACAATATGATATGTATAAATACAGGAAATGAACATGCCATTTATGAATTTATAGTCAAAGGGAAGTAACTTGAAACTAAAAAGTTTACCCAATGATTATGGTCTATAAGGAACTAATGGACAAAGGGAAGTAATCGGATAGTGTACCGGCGATATATTTATTTAGGCTCAACCTTCTTCTTTCAATACATTGTTCTAAATATCAATCTGCATATACATCGAATAGTTAAGAAACTCCTCACAAATGACCATACAGGTAATGTGGTGGTAGAAAAGGGACAAACGGCAATCTTGAAATTTTATGAAGCATTAAAATTAGCCTCCAGATGTATTCTCCCAGTACCATTTTGACTATAAATATGCTTGCATATATGTAATTTGTGATTGTTTAACTTTTCTTCGTTATTCTACCATAGGTTTGAATATATTACATGTATTATTGGTCAAATATAAGCAACATGGACGCCCCAAGTTTTACAAAAATCAAGATTGCCGTGTGGGACGTTAACATGTGCGTCTCGATTTATTAATCCAATATCATTTTGACTTTAATCCTTCTTGAATATAATTCAAATACAATTTGAGTTTTCTATTCCTCTTCTTAATCTATGGTCTTAAATAATTATTGGTGGACTACAATGTGTAATAAGCAAAAAGAATTTGCTTTCTACTGTTCCTATAATCAATATTAATGATTGTACAACAACAACTTATGATGAAAAAAATAACGTGTCGCCGCGGGCTTTTAACAAATCAAGATGTGTCCCTTTAAAGTAAGTGTAGCAGCTGCAGATCCTTCTAGACGGAAAAAGTCCGGCTACCGTAGCGGCTGCAGATCCTTCTAGGCGGAACCAGTCCGGCTACCATAGCAGCTGCAGATCCTTCTAGACGGAACAAGTCCGGCTACCGTAGCGGCTGCAGATCCTTCTAGACGGAACCAGTCCGGCTACCATAGCGGCTGCAGATCCTTCTAGACGGAACAAGTCCGGCTACCGTAGCGGCTGCAGATCCTTCTAGACGGAACCAGTCCGGCTACCATAGCGGCTGCAGATCCTTCTAGACGGAACAAGTCCGGCTACCATAGCGGCTGCAGATCCTTCTAGACGGAACCAGTCCGGCTACCATAGCGGCTGCAGATCCTTCTAGACGGAACAAGTCCGGCTACCGTAGCGGCTACAGATCCTTCTAGACGGAACCAGTCCGGCTACCGTAGCGGCTGCAGATCCTTCTAGACGGAACCAGTCCGGCTACCATAGCTAGATCAACCGCAACAGCTTCAAACTATCATTATGAACTTTTTACAGTTGGGACCCTACGATTAAGATGGTGACGGAGGCTAGATCCCGCTTGAAGGTGTTACCAAGTATGTGGCTTCAGCTGTACTAGCTGGCAGTGAGGTCCAGTGCTACGGTGCGTGGGAGAAAACTGTACTAGCTGGCACATATGGAAGAATTTTCCTCAAATCGAAATCGACTGAAAAACCAATAATTTCACGAAATGTAACTCTTGGTGATAGTTTAGTACTGATTTACCTCCCGCAGATATCGATAAAGCCGCCTCGGGCGTTATGTAATTTAGCGTGTCGGCAGTCACACTTGCACACTTTATGGGGGCTATAAAACATTGAGAATCATTATGTATCTACAGTGACCATATGGAGTGAAACTATAAATGCACTTGAGTAAATTTAAGCAAAACACATTTTTAAAAAATCAGTTTAATATTTACATGAAATACTTTATTATAAACAAGCTTTTAATAATAAAAAATGTTAAGTGTATTTTTATGGAAATGGCATTATAATAGTGAGAAATTCTATAAAAAGCTGTTTAAAAGTTAAACATACCATCATTTTTGATATAGCAAAAGTTTCGTTCTGACTCCTGTTTTGCCTAAAATGGAAATACCATCATTGGACAGAGAAATACATGTGTAATGGGTTTTTCCATGAATTAAACATTTATGCATACAACTCTTCATGATATATATTTCTCCGCGTCGTCTGCTTAATGTGATTATCGCAAACAACAACAACAACAACAACAATTAATAATTTAAAAAAAATTGATATCTTTGCTTGTAAAACAGACCATCTATAACTAGTGTCATTAACAAAAAACCTATATCAAAATAAAGATTAGTGTTTCACCTATTTAGAACCGTTTGCACCTAAGACTTCAGTTTCGTCATTATGCGATATATTTACAATTAAAAAACACATGTTCGACATATTTTAAGAATTTTATATAAAACATATAAGGACACTAGATGGTGTATTTAAACTCGAAAACAGACCAAGATCCTTTTAACATAAAAATATGAAACTTATATCAAAATAAAGATAATAACTTGTATTTTAAGAAACCGTTTGCACCTAAGCGTTCATATTTATAGAATGTCTAATATAAAACAACAATGAAATTTTCCCCTATACGCTCCATGTAAAAATCTGGCGACTCATCGATAACCCGTTTGAGGAAGATTCTTCCATATGGTGAGTTCCAGTGGTACAGTGCGTGGGAGAAAACTGTACTAACTGGCAGTGAGGTCCAGTGGTACGGTGCGTGGGAGAAAACTGTACTAACTGGCAGTGAGGTCCAGTGGTACGGTGCGTGGGAGAAAACTGTAATAGCTGGCAGTGAGGTCCAGTGGTACGGTACGTGGGAGAAAACTGTAATAGCTGGCAGTGAGGTCCAGTGGTACGGTGCGTGGGAGAAAACTGTACTAACTGGCAGTGAGTTCCAGTGGTACGGTGCGTGGGAGAAAACTGTACTAACTGGCAGTGAGGTCCAGTGGTACGGTACGTGGGAGAAAACTGTAATAGCTGGCAGTGAGGTCCAGTGGTACGGTGCGTGGGAGAAAACTGTACTAACTGGCAGTGAGGTCCAGTGGTACGGTGCGTGGGAGAAAACTGTACTTACTGGCAGTAAGTTCCAGTGGTACCGTGCGTGGGAGAAAACTGTACTAACTGGCAGTGAGGTTCAGTGGTACGGTTCGTGGGAGAAAACTGTACTAACTGGCAGTGAGGTCCAGTGGTACGGTTCGTGGGAGAAAACTGTACTAACTGGCAGTGAGTTCCAGTGGTACGGTTCGTGGGAGAAAACTGTACTAACTGGCAGTGAGGTCCAGTGGTACGGTGCGTGGGAGAAAACTGTACTAACTGGCAGTGAGGACCAGTGGTACGGTGCGTGGGAGAAAACTGGTACTAACTGGCAGTGAGTTCCAGTGGTACGATGCGTTGGAGAAAACTGTACTTTGAGGCATCTGAAGAAGATTTGATCTGTCAGCCTCTTCAAGTGATTTGCACCTGTGCAGGTGAAAGTTACGGATCATCTGGGATGTCTATTAGGTGATTGAGTATTTTGTAGAGCATGGTCAATTTAATCATAGCTCGCTTGGTCTCAAGTGTCTCCCATCCTAGATCATCAAGCATGTATGTAACACTGCTGATGTTGTGATACTTTTGGTGGTGTATCTGCCTGCTCGTCTCTGCACCATCTCTATTTTACTCTTGGATTGGGTATTGTTGGGGCTCCATGTCGATACACAGTACTACAGTTTTGATCGTACGAGAGTGAAGCAGTCCCGTTGGGGAATAGAAATGTCCTGTATAATCATGTTCATTTTTAAAAAGGGGGGGTGTGGGGGGGTGGGGGGTGGGGGGGTCTTTTTTTCTTTCTTTTTTTTGTACTGTCAATGATCGCAAGTAATAAAAGACAAATTGATTAATAGTGTTTGCGGTATTTTTTAAGTGGGTTATGAATTTGCATTTGTTTGTATAGAATAGCATGCCCCATGACGTAAGTTCCCACTCTTCAAGTCATCTTGTCCTCTGTAGTCCTAAGTGTCCGTATTCATAAAGCCTCTTAGCATTATCTTAACTTATTCAAATTTATCAATTTTTTTAAACACCTTTTTTTTTCCGATTTAAGACGTTTCTTAATAATGATAATAAGGTTATGGATAAATGAAGTCTACAGCTTAATATGAATCTTACAATAGGTGGTCTGTAGCGTCCCTGAGAGGTTAACAAGGATATTTAAAACATATTTAAAAATCTTAAATTTTGACTTAATGGCTCCGTGCAAATACAGCAGGCCTGCCAAATCTCCGGATAAAATGTTCATGATTTAACTGTACTTTCACAGTTTATCAGCTATTTTCCTGTAAGTGAGGAAGTGTCGATTCTTACGGATGGCGGGAGGTGTACAATACTGGTTATACCCAGGAAAAGTGAGTGGTCTGCCTCCACCACAAAAAATCGACCGTCATATATAACCTTATATGTGTTGAAAATGACGTAAATCACCATACAAATAAACAAACAAACAAACAAACAAATCAGCTATTTTCCGACTTGGACCAGTTACGCTCCCTAGTCAGAGGAGTATTTACAAGTGTCGAATCAGTGTGTGCCATCCGGGTAATGCACGGGCTGAATATACAATTACTACCATAATTAGTTCCTTCAGTGACATAACGACATTTGCAATAGCAGCAATATATCTGTGATTTCTTTAATTGGGTCAACCTAACTGAAATAGTAAGTGTGAGGAACTAGCAACTCATGTTGTGCAGTACCACTATAACAGCAGCTGCTGGGTACGGTGATTATAATTTGTATATATGAGTTATGGCGACTTTGTTTTTTGCGTTTAGCTCTCATCTGTGTAGAAAAGGTAAATACATTAAAAAAAGCAGTTACATTAAAAAAGCAGTAGTGGTAGAAATTAAACCAAGTCTGTCTAATCGAATTTCTATGCTAATCTATTATTTTCTATATAATTATCAAACGATGCATCTACTTGCAAGTATTAATTGCATAAATAATTTAAAATTCGCGCTTTAAAAAAATAAGTGCGAAAATCAAGTCACGCACTCCAAATTTCCATTTAAAAATGTTCTTTGCGCGCTTTAAATCTTAAAATTTAAAAATCTCACGATTTTGTGTTAAAAAGTTCTGGCCGGCATGACTGATTACCGAGTATGGAAATTGGCGAAGAGTTCCGATTGTGCATTTACTTAGTACGGAAATTGACGAAGAGTTCCGAACGGTTTATATACTCACGGTGATGAGAGTGATCGTATCCTTGCGGCGCTTGATGCGTTGATTTCATCATCGCATCCTAATGGGATCATACCCATGGATTCACCTGGTAAAAATTAAGAATTACTGGCGAAAGTAAAAAAAAACGATACCGTTCAAGGAACACCTTTATATCTTAGTTAATTATATATGCAACAATTTTGAAAGGACTTTTAGAAATAGAAAAAACTAAAAGGCTATGTCTTCTTTCAAGGAGCTGAAAATCAAAATTCAATAAAGAAATTGATGTGAAATCACTTCAGTTGGCCAAAAGCTTTGCATCTAATCTCGAGTTTGTCATTCCCTAGCTACATTAGACATGCCTTGAATGACACACTGTATGCTTTGTATTTTAATGGGAAAAGATGAGAAGGTCAATCGTGTACCGCAGCGCATCCCGTATAAATTTTCACAATTGCGTTATAACGGCACCCCGTATACAGATGGAAGAAGAGAGCGCATCCTTCATATCTTAAGTCAAATATGTGGAGAGAGAGAGAGAGAGAGAGAGAGAGAGAGAGAGAGAGAGAGAGAGATTTATACTTATCAATTGTAAGCGAGTATATCACTCATACTGTATATTCGTTACACAATAATGTTTTTATTGTACTGTGGTATTTTCAAGTTCGTCTATTTATTTCATTTCATAACCAAACGTTTTTTGCCATTTCATTTCTTAGTGCGGATCCGTCCCCACGCCCACCCCCTGGATCCGCCCTTGATTAAATTCAAGGAAATTGTCGTTTGTTCGTGAACACTGAATAGACTTTGATTTATGTACACATGCCTCAGGTAACCGATCATTCTTCCTGCACATTAGAGCACCCAAAACAAACAAAGTCCAAACTGACCAAAATTATATAATTTGGAAATTTTGATCATGCTGGAATAATCACCTTGTCATTAGCGGCGGAGGAAATGGCTCGCGTAGTAGAGGTATGTGTGCTCTGCATGATCAAAATTCTTTCAGAATTCACGAAAAAAACACAAGAAGAAATCATAAAATGATCGCATGTGGACGTAAACCTGGATCCTCCGAACACGTTAAAGATCCATATGAATCTATTGGCAAGCTTGTAAGAAAAGGTTTCCGGATATTCCTTTTTGTCCTTCCCACTGTTTTGGGCGTCTCCAAAAAAATACACGGGTATACTATGTTTATGAGCTGTAAAACTATGGGGCGCCGTATTAATTTTTTATACCATTTGGTGATATCACCTATTCGAATCGGTGATATCACTGATTCGAATAGGTGATATCACGCATTCAAATAGGTGATATCACCGATTCATTTTGAATGCGTGATATCACCTATTGAATGGGTGATATCATCTATTCGAATCAGTGATATCACTTATTCAAAAGGAATGGGTGATATCACCAATTCGAATAGGTGATATCACTGATTCGAATAGGTGATATCACCCATTCAATAGGTGATATCACCCATTCATTTTGAATGAGTGATATCACCTATTCGAATCAGTGATATCACCGATTACCAATTCAGAAATAAACTCTATATAAATGACTGATCCCATCCAGGGTCCACGTAACTAAATAGACAGACCTTCAAAATCGTCGTCTGTTGCAACATTTGGCAGGTTGTTTCGTCATCGGCATATAATGGCCGGCTTCCATGTTATGGTCGCATCAGCTCTTGCAGCAAGTGATGCGGACATTTCCCCCACCCCCACACAGTAGAAGGGGTATACACCCTACCAAACCTACCCCTACAGGGATCGATCCAGAAGATCACCCCCAACCCACCACCACCCCAACCCCGCAAAATATAATTACATTTTCGATGCCTTGTCTATTATTTGATACAGTAATTCAAGTTGTAAATAAAGACACCCTTCACCAATTACACTGAGAAACACAGTGGACAGTTATTATTTAATTATTACAACTAACCGTTAGCAATACTATATACGTTCTCCGTGATAATACTCTTGGGGGGAAGTCTGTATTTTTCTTGTTGTAAAAACGAATAGGTGATATCACTGATTCGAATAGCTATTGAATGAGTGATATCACCTATTTGAATGAGTGATATCACTGATTCGAATAGGTGATATCACCCATTCATTTTGAAAGAGTGATATCACCTATTCGAATTAGTCAGGGGCGTTCCTGGGGCTAATTTAGGTATACGCACCATCGAGTTTTTGATTCAGAAATGTGCCTAACCCCCACTATACCTTCAGTTTTTATTGCGTTTTTCGCATTTTTAGCCTTTTTTATTTGTTTGCTTCTGTAATAGCCTGTACGCACGTGCGTCAGTGCGTATGCCCAGGTACGCCCCTGCGAGTTCAGTCTAGTTTAATGTTGCTTATATTCACCAGACGATTTTTAATATATATATACAAGACGTGGATTTTCTTAAAACGTATTTATGTCGATCTTCGGATGGAAAACATATGTCTTTTCTCTCCCCTTTGTCAAAATTTCCTGGCATTTGCGATACTTTTTTTAACGAGCATTCTGTTATTTATCATGCATTTGGTAAATGTAAAGCAGCAAATTAACAATAACATATCGTTGGGTTCCGTGAGATAACTTAAGATGGAAAAGGAATATTAGTAGACGAGCAAAATCAATAAAAGCAAAGGCCTACCTCACGAATTGTGTTGAAAAACCATCGAGGATACGATGTTGATTCGGCCGGGATAAAATCAACGCATCAAGCGCCGCACGGATACGGTCACTCTTATCACAGTGATACTGGTACCCCTATTTTGTATTTCGCCTATATAGACCTAGGGGACCAGTATACCGGAATTGCTGCAATCGCACGAGTTTCACGTTCATGGCTGATGGCGCAAAAGTTTTCACACACAAAATGAACTTTCTTTGTAGAAGTACAAGCACAGGTAATATATTGAGGAGTGTGCAACTGCGTACACACCATCTACACATTGTCTGTACAAATAAGAACTAACAAATCAAAGCAATGCAATAAAACTAGGTTGTGTAGACTAAAGGCCAACACGTCTGAAAAATAACACACTGCGTACTGTACACACTGTATGGAAAAAAAACTGCGTACGCACTGTCTGCACAGAAATTGAAAGAGACAATGTCCGTCTTTTAGCTTATAAAACACACACAAAAAATGCGTTGACAAATATAACCATTATTGAATATTTGCTGAATAAAACCTAGATTGATGGAATTCAATAGCGGTAGGGAAGAAAATAAATATAAATCTACCGCTTCGTAGGGTTGAACTCGTAACCCACAGTAAAATTATACCTGCGGATAATACTTGTCTACAACGCTCCTCATAGATTCTGATAGAGTTTTTAAAGCGTTGCCAGTTGCTTTCTACTGTTCTTGAGTGGGGCTCTCGTAGCGAAGAAAGACAAAGCAAAATTGTTCATGTCCTGTTTAATGTTTGTCCTGAAAGTTGGCTTTTTTGTAGTTGAAAACTGTCCTAGGGACTTTTATTTATAAGCGGTATTAGCCGAGTATCTACTGCTAATATGTCATGATCACTTAGGCCAATTGGTGGGGCATATTTAGTGCTTTAATACAAGTCCTGGGTGGCTGGTGATACAGTAGCAATGCAAAGGCATTTTTCAAATTAGAAAATATTGGGAAACTGATTAGTATTTTCTAAATAGTATCATCAAAATAGTCCATTGAGGAAAAAAAAGTAAGTTTATGAACCACCCCACATGCCAAAAAAATAATTTTTGTGTCCAACAATTGCCAAAATGAATAAGCCTTTTTATCAATTTTTCTGAAAAAAGCAACCCGGCTGATAAATATTGTCTTTTCCTTGCAATAAAGTCATGCAGATGTTTATTTACAAAGTAATGTGTCAAATGAATGTTTCTTTCCCTTTTTCTTTTAAATATGTGCTACTATTTTCACAAGTTGGTGTTAAACCCGTCATCTTTGCTATGTAAACAAATGAGTACTCGCGTTAGATGGCCTACATGACTTATCGTGACAATGTCAAGGTCAAATTTGAACAATTCTGAAAACTGAGTAAATTAGCCTAAAAAAGCCAAAAGTTCTTTCGTGATGAATGATACCATGTGTATGAAATATTTAAACTGTTATTTCACTAAAGAATTCATGAGAATTATTAGTGGGAACAAGTTTCTAGTCCGAAATAAGACTCGAAAAAGACGATCTGGTTTGTAGTACCACGCATGCGCATTACAGTCACATGACAAGAGTTGTCTTTTCTGATGTTAGCAGGTGTTGAAAAATGCGCAAATACACCACGAGTACGTCTTTTTTTGTGAGATTAAATATAAAACAAATTGAAGATTAATTATTGAAGTACTTTATTTGTACATAAACTAGAGCGTAATCATCCGATTTAATACTGAACTTCCAAAAACCGCACTTCGCTTCCATTTATTTTTCATCTACCAATAAATAACAAAAGCTGTGAGGTCAATTACATAATGTATGCAGTGTTTTCTTCCTATATTCAACATAAAAAGTTCCACTTTTTAGTGTCTTAGCACTTAAAAGATGCGTAATTTGACGTACCCAACTCCAGGTTGGGATATTCCTAAATTCTAAATATAGCTTACGCCGCGCCACCTATCGGGTTTTGCATTGCTAGATACAGGTCCTGGGAGGCTGGTGATACAAGGCCTGGGTGGCTGGTGATACAAGTCCTGGGAGGCTGGTGATACAAGTCCTGGTTGGTAAATAGAAGATCTAAAATTTTGCCTTGTCTTGTTGGTAGTAGGTTAACTTGATCGAGGGAGGTTGCTAATTCACATAATTTGTCACAATGTGTCTTGTCGTGGGCTCCTGGTTTAGTACACCCGGTTTGCCACTCTATATCACCAAGGTTGAAGTCGCCGCCTAGAAGGATTTTTGAGTTCTTATATTTAGGTGATGCTTGTATGTTATGGATAAATGTTTCTAAGAACTAGTGTTGATTTTGGTTCTCTATAATATGATCCAATTAAAATATAATGTCTCGCTGTTTTAATGTTGATCCAGATACGTTCACAGATCAACTTTAGGTCCAAACATTCATCAGCTGTAAGAGATGGTTTCACCATAATAATCACACCACCGCCACCTTTGTCTACAATTTCCTTTTTATCTTTCCGAAAAATTTGGTATTGGTGGTCGGGTGGAATTCCATATGGTAATATTTCTGCATCAAAATGTGTGTCATCTAAATGAGATGCCGTTCCGTTGATAATATCTGGGCATTTACTGCTAATTAAAAAGTTTGGTCTGTTTGTTCTTTATGCTTTGAAAGTTTATCACTAAGATGTTTAAAGTGTTTGTATACCGTAGTCGTCAATATTTGTTGACTGAAAACTGCTACTGTATAATCCCTAATAATGCCCCTGGGGGCGTAACATTTTTGAAAAGGGGGGCATTTATTTGAGACCAAAAGTACATAAACTTTTCTAGTGATTTTGTGTGTTCCATTGTGAATGAAACAGATTAACTTGTATCTTTTGGTAAGTTTTTAACAAATTTATTTCTGAAAAAATGGTGTGGGGGAGGGTGCGTTTATTAGGGGAGGGACGTTTTTTTAGGGATTATATGGTAGATATACTACTTGATTGTTTGCCTGACTATTAAGGGATACATTGTCACTGATGAAAGATGAGGCTTCTTCACTTGGTAACCTTTTACTATGTGACAATATGGTGTGTAGCAGATCATTGTTACTAGATCTATCAGAAAAGGTTACATTCCTTTTTGTTGGAGTTCCTTTTATAGGGGTTGATGCTTGACAGGGGTTGATGCTTGACAGGGGTGGGGGTCATTAGGTGATTCCTGTCCTGGATTTGGCTTTGTTCCAAATGATTTGTCAACTAGGCCAGAGAATAAATTGACTGTTGTATTCTTCAAGGTCTATATATACAGTGATGATAAGTTTGGGAGACCCCAGTTAGAGCAGATCCAACTAAGGCAAGTTTTCCTTAAAATGCTGAAGGATTCTGGGCTAATTTTAGTGCATTTACTATGGAACCGTATGTCACAGTACTTCTGGAGACATTCAACTTTCAAGGCATTCACACTAAAAGCGATACATTGTTTATACATATATAGTTTTAGATACATTGCGTATACATATAAAGTTTAAGATACACTTTGCAGGTACGTAGCCGTCCTTGAAATTTAACTGAGACAAATTCCATATTAAAAAAAACATGCTATTTCCTGTATTTTATTGCATTCCATTTCCAGATTTTCAGTTTTAAGTTGACACCTATATTCGAAATTATTTAATTGATTTTATTTGATTTTACGTTTAAATGTCTACTTTAAAGTTTGGTACCTTTACAATGTCTACCTAGGCCTATCGAGGCAAAGGCCTTGTTGTGCCTCTGCGTACCTACGGGTCTGCTTTGGATGACTGCTGAATAAGCGGCTGTACACGAGCAGTCACTTTGGACAAATTGTGCTAATACTTTGCTTTTTCGTGCATCCTCAGTGACGCTTTTCATGTCTGGAGCATATTGTCTTACGTTATCTCTTGTCATCCATTTGAGTTAATCAGATGAAACTTTATACAAGGAAAAAACACAACCGGATGGAGTGCAGACCGCAAGAACAATAACTGTTATCTTCACTCGAATTCGGGTTATTGTCCTTTGTAATTTTATATTTAGGTTTTTTTCCGAAGCATAACTTGAAAACTATTACTGCGACTGGAATGAAACCTCACCCCATGATAGAAGGCAATGAGAGCAATATTACGAGCACAATAACCTTAACCCTTTTTCATTCCAATAAAAGTTATCCCTCTTTGAAACATAACTATTTCTTCTCCACAGCATAATTTGAAAGCTATTTATGGGACTGGACTTGGACCGGAAAGCAGAGAAGTAAAAAGTTGAAAATGGCCGTACTAGAAAGTAGTTCCATCAGTGTTGTTATTTGAGACTGTGGAGTTGATTACATTACATAACATAGGTATGTATGTTTGCTGTTGTTGTATTGAGAATAGATTTCCAAAGATGAGTGCCAAGAGCAAAAAAATGGTCATCAGAGTTCTGACTGGCACTGTTTCCATTATGTAAGATTTAAAACAAAATGAGGTGTGTTTAGGCAGCTTTTGTTCAAAAAGGTCATTTACTTTCATTTTGAGCCAAACTCCTGGGTCACAGACCAGTTGTGGTCAATTTTTTTTCTGCCTTTTTGTGTTTTGCTTGGAGATTATAACTGACATTTTAATGGATATGTGAATTAAGTTGTGTTATGTGTAGAGAAACAGATTATACAGACGTGGAAAATGGATGTTTGTTACTGCTAGATGGTCGAATTGAGAAGACAAAAGTGGACTTTGTCGTTGTGAATTTGATCAAATCAATGATTTTTAGCTCTAATGGCCAAGGGCCAACAGAACTTATGAGATGGCGAGTTGTCCGTCGTCTGTTAACTTTTACGTCGTTAAGACGATAGAGCCTCAATTTTTAATCCGATCTTTACCAAACTTTAACAGAATGTTAATATAAATAAAAACTCATACAAGTTCGAAAACCAGTCGGATTGGACCATTAACAGCAGAGTTATGGCCTTTGATTTAGTTAAAAATGCTATACTTTGCCTCGTTAAGACAATATAGTATTTGTTTTTCGTCCAATCTTTACCAAACTTTATCAGATTGTTAATATTAAGGAAAGCTCGGACAAGTTTGAAAACCAGCTAGATTGGACCAGTAACAGCAGAATTATGTCCCTTGATTTAATTAAAAATGATATATTTTGCCTTATTAAGACGATAGGGCCTTCATTTTTCATCCGATCTTTAACAAACTTAATCAGATTGTTACTATCAATGAAATCTTGGACAAATTTGAAGACCAACCAAATCGGATTGGTAACACCAGAGTTATGGCCCTTGATTTACTTAAAAAATGCTGTGTTTGCCTCGTTAAGATGAAAGGGTCATTTGGCCGGATTTAAATGAAGCTTTGCAGGATGATCAGAACCAAGCCTAGTTGTACTGGAGCGCCTTTTGTGTTTTTTTTTGTGTATAAGGTGTACTTGTGTGACTGTTTTTTCTTGTGTGACTGACACACAAGCAAGTATGTCTCTGTGCGCAGGAAATAATCTATTTCTTCATTTAAAGTAATAAAAAATTGCATTCACACAATGGGAGGGGAGCTTGTATGTCTAAAATGTGTCCAAATGGTAAAAACAACACAAAAATGTTAAAAACAGTCACACAAGGTACGAACGTACACACATAAAAACAGACACACAAGTTTTCAGTCGCACAAAGCCTGATCTTGTGCATGTCCGTCAGTCCGTCACGAAAACTTAACGTTGGCTATAACTTTGTCATTTCTTGATATTTCTTCATCAAACCTTCTATATATAATCATCATGACATCGCCGACATGACCATACTAAAATATAAAGGTCAAGGTCACACTGAAGGTCATTATATAGTTTAAATACTTTTTTCTTTACGAAAATTTAAAGGTAGCTATAACTTTCTCATTTCTTGATATTCTTCAAACTTTCAGTGTATACTCATCATGACATGTTGACATGACCATACTAAAATATAAAGGTCAATGTCACACTGAAGGTATGGGTTAAATACTATTTTTTCTTCACTAAAACTTAACGTTGGCTATAACTTTCTCATTTCTTGATATTTCTTCATCAAACTTTCAATATGTGCTCATCATGACAACATCGACATGACCATACTAAAATATAAAGGTCAAGGTCACACTGAAGGTCATTATTTGGGTTAAATACTCATTTTTTTCTTCACGAATGAATGAATGAATGTTAACGGCTCATCAACACAGTATAGGTTATTTAGAGCCGCCCCAGAGAGAGGGGAAGGATACATAGGAATCCGGGAACTGTGCCCTACTCTTATTATCGAATAGATTCCTATGGTTCTTTAAGGTGCTCGGAGGATAGACCGATACACGGGACCGCCCGGTTTACATCCCCATCCAAAGGACGAGGCTAAGGGAAAGTGTCTTGCCCAAGAACACACCGACGGAACACAGTGGCACCACGGAGGATTGAACCCAAAAACTTAAGGTTGGCTATAACTTTCTCATTTCTTGATATTTCTTCATCAAACTTTCAGTATATACTCATCATGACAACATCGACATGACCATACTAAAATATAAAGGTCAAGGTCACACTGAAGGTCATTATATCGGTTAAATACTCATTTAACTTTCTCATTTCTTGTTATTTCTTCATTAAACTTTCAATTTATACTCATCATGACAACACCGACATGACCATACTAAAATATAAAGGTCAAGATCAGACTGAAGGTCATTATATCGGTTAAATACTCATTTAACTTTCTCATTTCTTGTTATTACTTCATTAAACTTTCAATTTATACTCATCATGACAACACCGACATGACCATACTAAAATATAAAGGTCAAGGTCACACTGAAGGTCATATGGGTTACTTTTTTTTTTCTTCACAAAAACTTAACGTTGGCTATAACTTTCTCATTTCTTGATATTTCTTCATCAAACTTTCAATATGTGCTCATCATGACAACATCGACATGACCATACTAAAATATTAAGGTCAAGGTCACACTGAAGATCATATGGGTTAAATACTTATTTTTTTTCTTAAACTTTAAGGTTGGCTATAACTTCCTCATTTCTTGATATTTCTTCATCAAACTTTCAATATATACTCATCATGACAACATTGACATAACCACTCCAAATATATTCAGGTCAAGGTCACACTGAAGGTCTTTATATGGGTTAAATATTATTTTTTTCCTCACAAAAACAGTCGGGCTAGATTGTCAAGGTCATTATCAGGGTAAAAAAAACCTTGTTATACTGACAAAGTGCTGACAGGCGTCACACGTGTTCTGCGGAACACCCGTCTAGTTTGAGTTATGGCCCTTTAAAGGTTTTAATACAGAAACTTTGTACAGACTAGTTCTCCTGAACCTCTGGCAGGGATGATTAGTACCAAGCCTAGTTGCTTATGTCATTGCCATGTTCTGGTTGAAGGAATTTTGACAGAGTTATGGCCCCTTATACATAAGCTTTATCTGTAGCAAGTAGAGCATCCACAGGCCCTCTTGGGCCTCTTGTTTATAAATAGTTTATTCATAAATATATAGTTTCACAAAAACAATGTTTACACTCCCATTATTTGGATATTAAAATTTAAATTTGTTCAAATGGTGACCCTGGTGTCACATCTTGCCCCGCCCCTGGGTCACAGTTTTACATGAATGCTTGTATAGGGAAAAACTGAAAAAAATCTTCTTCTCTGGAACTGCAATAGCCAAAGGTTTAATATTTTGCATTTGCTATAAGCTTATTGTCCTTTACCAAGTTTGTTCAAATGGTGACCCTCGGGTCGCATTTGACTCCGCCCCAAGGATCACTTGTTTTACATAGACATGTATAGGGAAAAACTTAAAAAATCTTCTTTGAAACTGCAAGAGCCAGAAGTTTAATATTTGGTCAAATGGTGACCCATTGGTCACATTTGGCCCCACCCTGGGTGTCACAGTTTTACTAAGTCCTATATAGGCAAAAACTGAAAAAAATCTTCTTCTCTGGAACCACATGGCACAGAGCTTTCATGTATTATTTTGCATCTGATCTTAGCCAAACTTTAGCAGATTTTATGGCTTTTTTTTTTTATTTTTTTTTTATTTATTTTTTTTTAAATATTTTTTTTTTTTAAATTTTATGCCTTTTTTAGCTCTACTGGCCAAGGGCCAGCAGAGCTTATGGGATGGTGTGTTGTCCGTCTTCCGTCGTCCGTCCTCCGTCCTCCGTCCGTCGTCCGTTAACTTTTCTTCAAACGACTTCTCCTCAGAAACCGCTTGGCTAATTTTGACCAAACTTCACATGGATGATCCTTAGATGTATGCTTTTTAGATTTTTAAAAATTAGGTCAGCGCTACATCCAAGATGGCTGCCATTACCATATATGGTCGAAACCTTAAAAAATCTTCTTCTCCAGAACCTCTGGACAGATTTCAACAGTTTTTCTTTTAAAATGATCGCCAACGCCTAGACTATCAAGATTGTTCAAATAAAGGAAAAAACTTTAAAAAATCTTCTTCTCTGAAACCACAAGGCACAGAGCTCTCATGTATTACATGTAGCATCAGCTTATAGTCCTCTACTAAGTTTGTTCAAATGGTGACCCTGTGGTGAAATTTGTCCCCACACCGGGGGTCACAGTTTTACATAGACTTATATAGAATTTTTTTTTTAAAAATCTTCTTCTCGGAAACTACAACAGCCAGAGGTTTGATATTTTGCATTTACTATAAGCTTATGGTCCTTTACCAAGTTTGTTCAAATGGTGACCCTCGGGTCACATTTGGCCCCGCCCCAAGGGTGACATGTTTTACATAGACATGTATAGGGAAAAACTTAAAAAATCTTCTTCTCTGAAACTGCAAGAGCCAGAGGTTTAATATTTTGCATTTGCTATAAGCTTGTGGTCCTCTAACAAGTTTTTTTCTTTTTTCCTTTAATTTGTTTTCAATTTTTTCATTATCTTTTTAATTACTTGACACTTACTTTAAAATTTCTTGTCGGTGCTACTCATCCTAAATGCCTTGTTGAATTTCGACGAAAATTGGCAGGAAGCATCGGTAAGATGTCTAATTGTGCATATCACGCTTTTGTTCCAGTTCGCTGATTTTTGACGGACATTTTTATTTTAAATTTCTTGTCGGCGCTACATCTCTTAAACGGCTTGTTGGATTTCTACGAAATTTGGCAGGAAGTCTCAGTATGATGTCTAGTTGTGCAAAGCGCGTTATATCAATGAAATCTTGGACATTTCGAAAACCAGCTAGATCTTGTAAGTAATAAACAGTATGGCCCTTGATTTGTTGAAAAATGCTATATTGTATTTTCCTTTGTTAAATCTGTAGGAAAAGAGAGCTATATCAAGCCAGTAGAGCGTCCACAGGCCCTCTTGGGCCTCTTGTTTTTTTTTATTTTTTTTTCTATGTTGGACCAGTCGGACCAGTAACAGAGGAGTTATGGCTCTTGATTTAGTTAAAAATGCTATATTTTGCCTCATTAATACGGTAGGGCCTTTATTTTTCATCTGATCTTTACCAAGCTTTACCAGATTCTTTAGTTATGGCCCTTGATTTAGTCAAAAAGCTATTTTTTGCCCGAAACTTCCAATAAAACATAAATGGCAGTCACTCGCTTCATTGATGTTATAAGAGCCATGTTAGCCAGTAGAGCGTCCACAGGCCCTCTTGGGCCTCTTGTTTTCTGTTTCTGTTGGTATATACTGGCTATATAATTTATTATTCTCTGAAAAATGGAATAGTCAAATGTTCTCCAACAGCTCTTGTTACATTGGCGGTTCCTATCGAGAGGTGGACCATAATTCTCTGAATTTGCTTGTATTTGATAATTATTGCCAATGCCTAGACCTATCAAGTTTTTTCAAATGAAGTCTCTAGGGTAAAAAAAGCTGTGTTCCTGGGGTCCAAAGTTTGTAAATGGAGATTTTGCATGTTTAATATTGATTTATATAGGGAAAAACTTGAAAAATCTTCTCCAAAACCACAAAGCATAGAGTTTGCATATATTGCATGTTACATCAGCTTATGGTCCTCTACCAAGTTTGCTCAAATGGTGACTGTGGGGTCAAATCTGGCCTGCCCCAGGTCATCACAGTTTTACATAGAGTTATATAGGAGAATCTTCAAAATATTCTTCTTCTCTGAAACTACAAGAGTCAGCCAGAGGTTTAATATTTATACCCTCGCAAATGAAGTTTGATAGAGGGTTTATAAGAAAGGCGTCTGTCGGTCTGTCAGTCGGTCATTCTGTTGAATCTTGTGGAGCGAACTACTTCTACCATTTTGAAGATATGGAATTGAAACTTTGTATACATGATCAACATAAAATGTAGATGTGCGTGACACAATTTTGGTGTGGCTCGCTCAGTTCCATGCAGAGATATTGCCCTTGCACTTAGTCAGAATTGCTATATTCAGCATATGCAATCTTGTAGAGCGAACTTCTTTTACAGTTTTCAAGTTATTGAATTGAAACTTTGTATACATGATCAACATGAAGTGTAGATTTGCTTGACATAATTTTGGTGTGGCTCACTTAATTCCATGCGAAGTTATTGCACTTGAACATTGTCAAAATTGCTGTATTCAGCATATGCAATATTGTGGAGCGAACTTCTACAGTTTTCAAGATATTGAATTGAAACTTTGTATACATGATAACAATAAAGTGAAGATGTGTGTGACACAATCTTGGTTTGGCTCAGTCAATTCCATGCAGAGTTATTGCTCTTGAACTTAGTAAAAATTGAATTGCTATATTCATCATAATTATGCAATCTTGTGGAGCAAACTACTTCTACAGTTTTCAAGATATTAAATTGAAACTTTGTATACATGATCAAAATGAAGTGTATATGTACGTGACACAATAGTTTTTTCGCTCAGTTAATGCCATGCAGAGTGATTAGTCTTGAACTTAGTCAAAATTGCTATTCAGCATGGAGCGAACTATACAGCTACTGAATTGAAACATTATGTACTTAATAATCATGAAGTGTAGATGTGCATTACACAAATTTGGCGCAGCTCTGTCAATGCCATGCCGATTTATTTCCCTTGATTTTACTAACAAATTGTTTGAGGGGGGTATTTATCACCTTCAGTGATAGTTCTTGTTTGCATTTACCGTAAGCTTATGGTCCTCCACCAAGTTTGTTCACATGGTGACCCTGGGGTTAAATTTGGCCAAGCCCCAGGTGTCGGGTGTTTTATATAGACTTATATAGGGACAAATCTTAAAAGATTTTCTTCTCTGAAACTGCGGTTATAAAGTTAGTGAGCATAAACAGACAGATTCAACCATCCAACAGACTTTCATCCAACCAGCATCCGCCCTGTGGTCTATCCCTATCCCTGGAGACGTAACCCCTGGGTCATATCTTGGAAATGTTTGCTTCCGCAGCCGATAACCATATATACAATTAATGGGCATGAAAATGCGGATACAACCATCCAACCGGCATTGACCCCGGTGTCCGTCAAAATGCCTTGTGACCTAGTCCCTGGGTCACAACATGGAGACTATTGAGATCCTCACTCTGTAACCATATATACACTTAATGGGCCTTAACACTCTTAAGATGGGTGTTGGAATTTTTGATGTTGCACCATCGACTGTGTGATCTCATTCTGTTATGAAATTATAAGCTTCTTTGAAATTTTTCATCTTCGCGAAGATAATCAGGTGAGCGATTCATGTCAGGGCCCTCTTGTTTATCTGACTCACTTGTGTTACTGTTGAATGTGTCTGTAATGGACAAATGTCATCCGGTGACATTTTGCTTATGTTATTTTAAATTACAAAACGTGATGTTGAAGACTCCACAGATTCCTAATGAGTCTGGTTGCAGTCATCATTTTACAGTTTTCCATGATGTAATTTTCTTCATGAACATCTTTAGCCGACTTTGTGAAGCCTTTTACTTTTCCTTCAGATTTATGCCATAGAACCTGGGTGACTTTGTGTGGGCTTATTGATGCCGAAGTACCGGTACACAGTTTATATAGCAGATGGTTCAGCCCATGTATCAATCTGGTTGTCTCAACAGAAACTACATTAGATAAAGCCAAGCAGAAAGGTATGCTTTTTTTATCACCGTGCTAACCCTCCTCTTTTGTGGCCTTTAATTCCAGATATAATTTCAGCATTGCACTTTTATCATGAAATGCCCTGTGTAACAAGATGTCAAGTCACCAAATGATGTAGGAGTATTTCCTGCACTATTCCATGTGGAATTAATTATACCCAGCAAACCAAAGTTTAAGGGATTCAGTCTGTTCGGATCCCAACCGATGTCATACAGTAGGTTTCAACAGGCCTGGTAATATAGAGCATCTGCTACAGTCTAGTCATACCCCAGCTATTGCCGCCCGATACATTACAACAAACCAGTTAATATATACCATCTGCTACTGTCAAAATCATAGCCCAACTATTGTCATCCAACACATGACAAAAAAAAGAGTTAATCTATACCATCTGCTACAGTCAAAATCATACCCCAATCTTTGCCATCCAATACATACCAACAAACCAGGTAATATATACCATCTTCTACATTCTGAACCATACCCCAACCCTTGCCATCTAATACATTACAACAAACCAGGTAATATATACCATCTGCTACAGTCAAAACGATACCCTAACTATTGCCATCCACTACATTGCAATAAACCAGTTAATATAAACCATCTGCTACAGTCAAAACCATATCCCATTATTGCCATACAATACACTACAACAAACCAGATATATATCATCTGTTACAGTCAAAACCATAACCCAACTTCTGCCATCCAATACATTACAACAAACCAGGTAATATATACCATTTGATACGGTCAACTATTGCCATCCAATACAGTACAACAAACCAGTTAATATATACCATCTGCTATAGTCAAAGCCATACCCCATCTATTGCCATCCAATACGACAAACTAATTAATATATACCATCTGCTACATTCTGAACCATACCCCGACCCTTGCCATCCAATACATTACAACAAACCAGGTAATATATACCATCTGCTACAGTCAAAATGATACCCTAACTATTGCCATCCAATACATTGCAATAAACCAGTTAATATAAACCATCTGCTACAGTCAAAACCATATCCCATTATTGCCATTCAATACACTACAACAAACCAGATATATATCATCTGTTACAGTCAAAATCATAACCCAACCTCTGCCATCCAATACATTACAACAAACCGGTTAATATATACCATCTGCTAGTCAAAACCTTACCCCAATTACTGCCATCCAATACATTACAACAAAGTGGGTAATACATACATTCTGCTAAAGTTTGAACCATACCGCAACTATTGCTTACCAATACATTACAACAAACCAGGTATTATATACCATTTGCTACAGTCAAAACCATACCCCAACTATTGCCATCGAATACATTACAACAAACCAGGTAATATATACCATCTGCTACATTCTGAACCAGACCTCAAATATTGCCATCCAATGCATTACAACAAACCAGTTAATATATACCATCTGCTACAGTCAAAACCATGCCCAAACTATTGCCATCCAAAACATTACAACAAACCAGGTAATTTATACCATCTGCTACAATCAAAACCATGCCCAAACTATTGCCATCCAATACATTACAACAAACCATATAATATATACCATCTGCTGCTGTATGTACCATATCCCAACTATTGCCATCCAATACAACAAATCAGGTAATATATACCATCTGCCAAAGTCTGTAGTATACACCAACTATTGTCATCCAATACATTACAACAAAGCAGTTTATTTATACCATCTGCTACATTCAAAACCATACCCCAACTATTGCAATCCAACACATTACAACACACCAGGTAATACATATCATCTGCTATATTCTGAACCATACCCCTACTGTTGCCATCCAATACATTACAACAAACAACAAACAACAAACCAGGTAATATATACCATCTTCTATAGTCTGGACCATACTGAACTATTGACATGCAATACATTACAACATACCAGGTAATATATACCATCTGCTATTGTCAAAACCATACCCCAACTACTGCCATCCAGTACATTACAACCAACCAGTTAATGTATACCATCTGCTACAGTCAAAACCATACCGCAGCTATTGCCATGCAATATATTACAACAAACGAGGTATTATATACCATCCGATATAGTCAAAACTAAACCTCAACTATTGCCATTGATTACATTTTAACAAACCAGGTAATATATTCCATCTGATACAATCAAAACCATACCCCAACTATTGCCATCCAATACATTACAACAAACCAGGTAATATATACCTCGGCTACAGTCTGAACCATACCTCATCGATTGCCATCCAATACATTACTACAAACCAGGTAATATATACCATCTGCTATAGTCTAAACCATACCACAACTATTGCCATCCAATACATTATAACAATCCGATAACATAGACCATCTTCTACATTCTAAACCATACACCAACTATTGCCATCAAATACATTACAACAAACATCTGCTACAATTTGAACCATACCCCAAGTATTGCCAGCCAAAACATTACAACAAACAAGTTCATAAATACCATCTGCCACAGTCTGAATCATACCCAACTATTGCCGTCCAAGACATTACAACAAACCAGGTAATATATACCATCTGGTACAGTCAAAAGCATACCCCAACTAAAGCCATCCAATACATTACAACAATCCAGGTATTATATACCATCTGTTACTTTCAAAACCATACTATTGCCATCCAATGCATTACAACAAACTAGGTAATATATACCATCTGCTATTTTCAAAACCATACCCCAACTACTGCCATCCAATACATTACAACCAACCAGTTAATATTTACCATCTGCTGCAGTCAAAACCATACCCCAACTATTGCCATCCAATACATTACAACAAACCAGTTAATATATACCATCTAATACAGTATGTACCATATCCCATTTATTGCCATCCAATACATTACAACAAACCAGATCTATGATATAAACCATCCGCTACAGTCTGAACCATACAGCAACTATTGCCATCCAATACATTACAACAAACAAGTTAAAATATACCATCTGCTACAGTCAAAACCATACTCAAACTATTGCTACCTAACACATTACAACAAACCAGGTAATATATACCATCTGCTAGAGTCTGAACCATACCCAACTATTGACATGCAATACATTACAACATACCAGGTAATATATACCATCTACTGCAGTCAGTACCATACCCCAACTATTGCCATCCAATACATTACAACTAAGCAGGTAATACATACCATCTGCTATAGTCTGAACCATATGCCAACTATTGCCATCCAATACATTACAAAACTTTTGCCATCCACTGCATTACAACAGTTAATATATACCATCTGCTACAGTCAAAACCACACCCAAACTATTGTCACCTAATACATTACAACAAACCTGTTAATATATACCATCTACTACAGTATGTACCATACCCCAGCTATTTCCATGCAATACATTACAACAAACCAGATAATATATACCATCTGATACAATCACAAACATACCCCAACTATTGCCATCCTATACATTACAACAAACCATGTAATATATACCATCCGCTACAGTGTAAACCATACCTCAATGATTGCCATCCAATACATTACAACAAACCAGGTAATATGCACCATCTGCTATAGTCTTAAACCATACCCCAAGTATTGCCATCCAATACATTACACCAAACCAGGTAATATATACCATCTGCTGTATTCTGAACCATACCTCAACGATTGCCATTCAATACAGCAAACCAGGGAATATCTACCACCTGCTACAGTCAAAACCATACTTAATTTTGCCATCCAATACATTACAATAAATTGGGTAATATGTAACATCTGCTACAGTCAAATCCATACTATTACCATTCAATACATTACAACAAACCCAGTAATATATACCATCTGCTACAGTATGTACCATACCCCAGCTATTGCCATGCAATACATTATAACAAACAAGGTAATAAATACCATCTGGTACAGTCAAAAGCATACCCCCAACTAAAGCCTTCAAATACATTACAACAATCCAGGTATTATATACCATCTGTTACTTTCAAAACCATACTTACTTTTGCCATCCAATACATTACAACAAACTAGGTAATATCTGCTACAGTCAAAACCACACTCAAACTATTGCCACCTAACACATTACAACAAACCAGGTAATATATATCATCTGCTGCAGTCATAACCATACGCCGACTATTGCCATCCAATACATTACAATAAACATATGATACAGTCTGAACCATACACCAACTATTGCCATCCAATGCATTACAACAAACAAGTTAAAATATACCATCTGCTACAGCCAAAACCACACTCAAACTATTGCCACCTAAAACATTACAACAAACCAGGTAATATATATCATCTGCAACAGTCAAAACCACTCCCAAACTATTGCCACTTTATACATTACAACCAACCAGTTAATATACCATCTACTACAGTATGTACCATACCCCAGCTATTGCCATGCAATACATTACAACAAACCAGGTAATATATACCATCTGATACAATCAAAACAGTACACCAACTATTGCCATGCAATACATTACAACAAACCAGGTAATATATACCATTTGATACAGTCAAAACCACACTCAAACTATTGCCACCTAACACATTACAAGAAACCAGGTAATATATATCATCTGCTGCAGTCATAACCATACGCCGACTATTGCCATCCAATACATTACAATAAACATCTGATACAGTCTGAACCATACACCAACTATTGCCATCCAATGCATTACAACAAACAAGTTAAAATATACCATCTGCTACAGCCAAAACCACACTCAAACTATTGCCACCTAAAACATTACAACAAACCAGGTAATATATATCATCTGCAACAGTCAAAACCACTCCCAAACTATTGCCACTTTATACATTACAACCAACCAGTTAATATACCATCTACTACAGTATGTACCATACCCCAGCTATTGCCATGCAATACATTACAACAAACCAGGTAATATGTACCATCTGCTACAGTCTGATCCATACCCCAACTATTGCCATCCAATACATTACAACAAACCAGTTAATCCATACCATCTGCTACAGTCAAAGCCATTTCCCAACTATTGCCATCCAATACATTACAACACATCAGGTAATATAGACCATCTGCTAGAGTCTGAACCATACCCATCTATTGACATGCAATACGTTACGACATAGCAGGTAATATATACCATCTGCTGCAGTCGTAACCATACCCCAACTATTGCCATCCAATACATTATAACAAAGCGGGTAATACATACCATCTGCTATAGTCTGAACCATATGCCAACTATTGCCATCCAATACATAACAACAAACCAGGTAGTATATACCATCTGTAGCAGTCTAAACCATACACCAACTATTACCGTCCAATGCATTACCACAAACCAGATAATATATACCATCTGCTACATTCTAAACCATACATCAACTATTGCCATCTAATGCATTGCAACAAACAAGTTATTATATACCATCTGCTACAGACAAAACCACTCCAAACTATTGCCACCTAATACATTACAACAAACCAGGTAATATTTACCATCTGCTAGAGTCTGAACCATATCCAGCTATTGCCATTTAATACAATAGAACAAACCAGGTTATATATACCATCTGTTACAGTCAAACGCATACCCCAACTAAAGCCATCCAATACTTACAACAATCCAGGTAATATATACAATCTTCTACTTTCAATACCATACTTACTATTGCCATCCAATACATTACAACAAACTAGGTAATATATACCATCTGTTATTGTCAAAACCATACCCCAACTACTGCCATCCAATACATTACAACCAACCAGTTAATATTTATGTCCCCGGCATTCGAAAATGCCGAAAGGGGCATTAAGTGTTACCCCTCTCCGTCCGTCCGTCCCTTTCATCCGTCCCTTCCGTCAGTCCCATCCGAATTCGTTTCCGCTCAATAACTTTTGAAAGGGTCCATGTTTGTAATTAATATTTGGTGTGTAGCTGTGTAATTATAAAATACAGGTCAAGTTCGATTTCGGTCAACGTTACTCATTTTATGCATGAGTTGATGCCCCTTTTCCGCTCAATAACTTTTGAAACGGTCCATGTTTTGAATTCATATTTGGTGTGTCACTTTGTTATTATAAAATACAGGTCAAGTTTGATTTCGGTCAACGTTGGTCATTTTATGCAGGAGTTGTGACCCCTTTTCGACTTAATTTTCTGCAACAAATTGGTGTCCGCTCAATAACTTTTGAAAGGGTCCATGTTTGTAATAATATTTGGTGTGTAGCTGTGTAATTATAAAATACAGGCCAAGTTCGATTTAGGTCAACATCGGTCAATTTCTGAAGGAGTTATGGCCCCTTTTCCGCTCAATAACTTTTGAAACGGTCCATGTTTTGAATTCATATTTGGTGTGTCAATTTGTTATTATAAAATACAGGTCAAGTTTGATTTCGGTCAACGTTGGTCATTTTATGCAGGAGTTGTGACCCCTTTTCGACTTAATTTTCTGCGACAAATTGGTTTCCGCTCAATAACTTTTGAAAGGGTCCATGTTTGTAATTAATATTTGGTGTGTAGCTGTGTAATTATAAAATACAGGTCAAGTTCTATTTCCGCTCAATTTATCAATCGTTTAATTTATGCATGGGTTAGGGCTCCTTTTGACATTATCTTGTACCTTATCTATTTTTTGGCGAATTCATAGTTATAATAACTTATACCGGGGGCATCCGTGTCCTATGGACACATTTCTAGTAACCATCTGCTGCAGTCAAAACCATATCCAACTATTGCCATCCAATACATTACAACAAACCAGGTAATATATACCATCTGCTACAGTCTGAATCATACCCTAACTATTGCCATCCAATACATCATGTACGTTACGAGAAACCAGTTAATATAAACCATCTACTACAGTATGTACCATATCCCAGCTATTGCCATCCAATACATTACAACAAACCAGGTAATGTATACCATCTGCTAGTCTGAACCATACCCCAACGATTACCATCCAATACATTACAACAAACCAGATAATATATACCATCTGCTACATTCTGAACCATACACCAACTATTGCCATCCAATGCATTACAACAAACAAGTTAAAATATACCATCTGCTACAGTCAAAACCACAATCAAACTATTGCCACCTAACACATTACAACAAACCACATAATATATATGCCATCTGCTAGAGTCTGAACCATACCCAACTATTGACATGCAATACATTACAGCATACCAGGTATTATTATATAACCTATAAATAGACGCGTTTTCATTGGCTAAAAAGTAATTTTTTAGAAAAAATATCTAGCGATATTGACCTGTTTTTTTGATATTGACCTGTTTTTTTGATATTGACCTGTTTTATATAATTGTTTTTTTGATATTGACCTGTTTTATATAATTGTAAATTGAGGGTTATATAATAAAACAGTTATGGACTTTTCAGCTGTTATACATGATGTTGATATGCACCAAAAAATCATTATTGACCTCGGCTATCGCCTCGGTCAATAATGATTTTTTTGGTGCATATCACATCATGTATAACAGCTGAAAAGTCCATAATTGTATAATATATACCTGGTATTCATAAAAATGAAATGCAAACAGAATGCAAACGGAACGCAAACGAAATGCATTTTTGGGGTATTTGAACGCAACTGGGTCTGTACCATCTGTGACAGTCAAAACCATACCCCAACTATTGCCATCCAATACATTACAACAAACCAGGTAATTTATACCTTCTGCTACAGTGAAAAAAATACCCCAACTATTGCCATCCAATACATTACAACTAAACCAGATAATGTATACCATCTGTTACTGTCAAAACTTTACCCCAACTATTGCAATCCGATACATTACAACAAACCAGGTAATATATACCATCTGCTACAGTCAAAACCACATCCCAACTATTGCCATGCAATACATTACAACAAACCAGATAATATGTACCATCTGCTACAGTCTGAACAATACCCCAACGATTACCATCCAATACATTACAACAAACCAGGTAATATATACCATCTGCTACAGTCAAAACCATATCCAACTATTGCCATCCAATACATACAACAAACCAGGTAATATATACCATCTGCTACAGTCTGAATCATACCCTAACTATTGCCATCCAATACATCATGTACGTTACGAGAAACCAGTTAATATAAACCATCTACTACAGTATGTACCATATCCCAGCTATTGCCATCCAATACATTACAACAAACCAGGTAATGTATACCATCTGCTAGTCTGAACCATACCCCAACGATTACCATCCAATACATTACAACAAACCAGATAATATATACCATCTGCTACATTCTGAACCATACACCAACTATTGCCATCCAATGCATTACAACAAACAAGTTAAAATATACCATCTGCTACAGTCAAAACCACAATCAAACTATTGCCACCTAACACATTACAACAAACCACATAATATATATGCCATCTGCTAGAGTCTGAACTATACCCAACTATTGACATGCAATACATTACAGCATACCAGGTAATATATACCTGGTATTCATAAAAATGAAATGCAAACAGAATGCAAACGGAACGCAAACGAAATGCATTTTTGGGGTATTTGAATTCTGAATCATACCTGAACTATTGCCATCCAGTACATTACAGCAGACCAGGTAATATATACCATCTGCTGCAGTCTGTACCATACTCCAACTATTGCCATCCAAAACATTGCAACAAACGAGGTAATATATACCGTCTGCTGCAGTCTGTACCATACACCAATATTGCCATCCAATACATTATAACAAACCAGGTAATATAAAACATATGTTACATTCTCAACCATATCCCAAGTATTGCCTTGCTATACATTACAATAAACCAGGTAATATATACCATCTGATATAGTCGAAACCAAACCCCAACTATTGCCATCCAATACATTACAACACTTTAGGAAATATATACCATCTGCTACAATGTGAACCATACCACAACCATTGCCATCCAATACATTACAACAAACCAGTTAATATATACCATCTGCTACAGACAAAACCATACCCCAACTATTGCCATTCAATACATTACAACACATGAGGAAATATATACCATCTGCTACAATGTGAACCATACCACAACCATTGCCATCCAATACATAACAACAAACCAGTTAATATATACCATCTGCTAAAGTCAAACCATACCCCAACTATTGCTATCAAATACATTACAACAAACCAGATAATAAAAAACATATGCTACATTCTCAACCATATCCAAACTATTGCCTTGCTATACATTACAATAAACCAGGTAATATATACCATCTGCTGCAGTCTGTACCATACCCAAACTATTGCCACTGCCATCCAGTACACTACAACAAACCAGTTAATATATACCATTTGCTAAAGTCATACCCAACTATTGCCATCCAGTATATTACAACAAACCAGTTAATATATACCATCTACTGAAGTCTGTACCATACTCCAACTAATGCCATCCAATACATTATAACAAACCAGGTAATATATACCATATGCTACATTCTCAACCATATCCCAACTACTGCCATCCAATACATAACAACAAACTAGTTAATATATACCATCTTTTGCAGTCTGTACCATATCCCAACTATTGACATGCAATACATAACAACAAACCAGGTAATATATACCATTTGCTACAATCTTATCCATACCGCAATTATTGCCATCCAATACATTACAACACTTTAGGAAATATATACCATCTGCTACAGTCAAAACCATACCCCAACTGTAGCCAGCTGATACATTACAAAAAACCAGGTAATATATACCATTCCCTACAATCTGAACCATACCCCAATTATTGCCATCAAATACATTAAAACAAACCAAGTAATATAAACCATCTCTTACAGTCTGTACCATACCTCAACTATTGCCATCCAATACATTACAACAAACCAGGTAATATATACCATCTGATATAGTCAAAACTATACCCAATGAATTGCCGTCCAATGCATTACAACAAACCACGTAATACATACCATCTGTTACAGTCTGAACCATACCCTAACAACTCAATACAATACATTACAAAAAAACAGGTAATATATACCATCTGCTACATTCTGAACCATACCCCAACTATTGCTATCCAATACATTACAACAAACCAGGTAATATATACCATATGCTACATTCTCAACCATATCCCAACTATTGCCTTGCTATACATTACAATAAACCAGGTAATATATACCATCTGATATAGTCGAAAGCAAACCCCAACTATTGCCATCCAATACATTACAACAAACCAGGTAATACATACCATCTGCTACAGTCTGAACCATACCCGAACTATTGCCATTCAATACATTACAACAAACCAGGTAATATATACCATCTACTGCAGTCTGTACCATACTCCAACTAATGCCATCCAATACATTACAACACACCAGGTAATATATACCATATGCTACATTCTCAACCATATCCAAACTACTGCCATGCAATACATAACAACAAACCAGTTAATATATACCATCTTCTGCAGTCTGTACCATATCTCAACTATTGCCATGCAATACATAACAACAAACCAGGTAATATATACCATCTGCTACAATCTGAACCATACCCCAATTATTGCCATCCAATACATTACAACACTTTAGGAAATATATACCATCTGCTACAGTCTGAACCATACCACAACCATTGCCATCCAATACATTACAACAAACCAGTTAATATATACCATCTGCTACAGTCATAATATACCCCAACTGTAGCCATCAGATACATTACAACAAACCAGTTAATATATACCATCTGCTAGAGACGAAACCATACCCCAACTATTGCCATCTAATACATTACAACACATGAAATATATACCATCTGATATAGTCTGAAACGTAACACAACCATTACCATCCAATACATTACAACAAACCAGTTAGTATATACCTTCTGCTACAGTCAAACATATACCCCAAATATTGCCTTCCAGTACATTACAACAAACCAGTTAATATATACCTTCTGCTACAGTCAAAAATATACCCCAAATATTGCCATCCAGTACATAACAACAAACCAGATAATATATACCATCTGCTACAGTCAAAACCATATCCGAACTATTGCCATCTAATACATTACAACACATGAAATATATACCATCTGCTAAGCTAAACCATACCACAACTCACATGAAATATATACCATCTGCTAAGCTAAACCATACCACAACTATTGCCATCCAATACATTACGACAAACCAGTTAGTATATACCTTCTGCTACAGTCAAACATATACCCCAAATATTGCCATCCAGTACATTACAACAAACCAGATAATATATACCATCTGCTACAGTCAAAAACATATCCGAACTATAGCCAGCTGATACATTACAACAAACCAGGTAATATATACCATATGCTACATTCTGAACCATATCCCAACTATTGCCTTCCAATACATTACAACAAACTAGTTAATATGTACCAGTTAATACCCCAATTATTGCCATGTAATACATTACAACAAACCAGGTAATATATACCATCTGATATAGTCAAAACTAGACTCCAACTATTGCCTTGTAATACATTTCAACAAAGTAGTTAATATATACCATCTGATAGTCAAAACTATACCCCAACTATTGCCATAAAATACATTACAACATACCAGGTATTATTATATAACCTATAAATAGACGCGTTTTCATTGGCTAAAAAGTAATTTTTTAGAAAAAATATCTAGCGATATTGACCTGTTTTTAGCTCTACTGGCCAAGGGCCAGCAGAGCTTATGGGATGGTGTGTTGTCCGTCTTCCGTCGTCCGTCGTCCGTCGTCCGTCCGTCCGTCGTCCGTCCGTTAACTTTTGCTTGTGTACACTCTAGAGGCCACATTTCTGATGCAATCATCATGAAACTTTGTCAGAATGTTTGTCTCAATGAAATCTCGGTCAAGTTCGAAAACGGGTCATGTGGGGTTAAAAACTAGGTCACTAGGTCAAATATTGGAAAAACCTTGTGTACACTCTAAAGGCCATATTTTTGACCCGAGCTTGATGCAACTTTGTCAGAATGTTTGTCTTAATTATATCTTGGTCAAGTTTGAAAATGGGTCACATGGGGTTAAAAACTAGGTCACTAGGTCAAATACTTGAAAAACCTTGTGTACACTCTAGAAGCTGTATTTCTGACCCAATTTTCATGAAACTTTGTCAGAATGTTTGTCTTAATTATATCTTGGTCAAGTTCAAAAATGGGTCACGTGGTATTAAAAACTAGGTCACTAGGTCAAACTTTGGAAAAACCGTGTGTACACTCTAGAGGCCATATTTTTGATCAGATCTTGATGAAACTTTGTCAGAATGTTTGTCTTAATGAAATCTCGGTCAAGTTCAAAAATGGGTCACGTGGGGTCAAAAACTAGGTCACTAGGTCAAATACTTGAAAAAACTTGTGTACACTCTAGAGGTCATATTTGTTACCCAATCTTGATGAAACTTTGTCAAATTGTTTATCTTAATTATATCTTGATCAAGTTCGAAAATGGGTCACATGAAGTTAAAAACTAGGTCACTAGGTCAAATACTGGAAAAACCTTGTGTACACTCTAGAGGCCATATTTCTGACCCGATCTTGATGAAACTTTGTCGACATGTTGTCTTAATTGTATTTTCGGTCAAGTTCAAAAATGGGTCATGTGGGGTCAAAAACTAGGTCACTAGGTCAAATACTTGAAAAAACTTGTGTACACTCTAGAGGTCATATTTGATACCCAATCTTAATGAAACTTTGTCAAATTGTTTATCTTAATTATCTCTTGATCAAGTTCGGAAATGGGTCACATGAAGTTAAAAACTAGGTCACTAGTTCAAATATTGGAAAAACCTTGTGTACACTCTAGAGGCCATATTTTTGACCCGAGCTTGATGCAACTTTGTCAGAATGTTTGTCTTAATTATATCTTGGCGAAGTTTGAAAATGGGTCACATGGGGTTAAAAACTAGATCACTAGGTCAAATACTTGAAAAACCTTGTGTACACTCTAGAAGGCGTATTTCTGACCCAATCTTGATGAAACTTTGTCAAAATGTTTGTCTTAATTATATCTTGGTCAAGTTCAAAAATGGGTCACATGGTTTAAAAACTAGGTCACTAGGTCAAACTTTGGAAAAACCGTGTGTACACTCTAGAGGCCATGTTTTTGACCCGATCTTGATGCAATTTTGTCAGAATATTTGTCTCAATTATAGCTTGGTAAAGTTCGAAAATGGGTCACACTGGGTCAAAAACTAGGTCACTAGGTCAAATACTTGAAAAACCTTGTGTACACTCTAGAGGCCATATTTCTGACCCGATCTTGATGAAACTTTGTCGACATGTTGTCTTAATTATATTTTGGTCAAGTTTGAAAATGGGTCCCATGGGGTCAAAAACTAGGTCACTAGGTCAAATACTTGAAAAACCTTGTGTACACTCTAACCGCCATATTTTTTTTCATTCGATCTTTACCAAACTTTACCAGATTGTTAATGTCAATAACAGCTCGGTAAAGTTTGTTTTTAGCTTATGGGATGGTGTGTTGTCCGTCGTCCGTTAACTTTTCTTGTGTACACTCTAGAGGCCACATTTCTGATGCAATCATCATGAAACTATGTCAGAATGTTTGTCTCAATGAAATCTTGGTCAAGTTCAAAAATGGGTCATGTGGGGTCAAAAACTAGGTCACTAGGTCAAATACTTGAAAAAACTTGTGTACACTCTAGAGGTCATATTTGTTACCCAATCTTGATGAAACTTTGTCAAATTGTTTATCTTAATTATATCTTGAAAAAAGTTCGAAAATGGGTCACATGAAGTTAAAAACTAGGTCACTAGGTCAAATATTGGAAAAACCTTGTGTACACTCTAGAGGCCATATTTTTGATGCGAGCTTGATGCAACTTTGTCAGAATGTTTGTCTTAATTATATCTTGGTCAAGTTTGAAAATGGGTCACATGGTGTTAAAAACTAGGTCACTAGGTCAAACTTTGGAAAAACCTTGTGTACACTCTAGAGGCCATATTTTTGACCCGATCTTGATGCAATTTTGTCAGAATATTTGTCTCAATTATAGCTTGGTAAAGTTGGAAAATGGGTCACACAGGGTCAAAAACTAGGTCACTAGGTCAAATACTTGAAAAACCTTGTGTACACTCTAGAGGCCATATTTCTGACCCGATCTTGATGAAACTTTGTCGAAATGTTGTCTTAATTATATTTTGGTCAAGTTCGAAAATGGGTCCCATGGGGTCAAAAACTAGGTCACTAGGTCAAATACTTGAAAAACCTTGTGTACACACTAGACACCATGTAGTACGACTTGATTCATCAATGGTATAACAGCCAGTAGAGCGTTCACAGGCCCTCTTGGGCCTCTTGTTTTGATATTGACCTGTTTTTTTGATATTGACCTGTTTTATATAATTGTTTTTTTGATATTGACCTGTTTTATATAATTGTAAATTGAGGGTTATATAATAAAACAGTTATGGACTTTTCAGCTGTTATACATGATGTTGATATGTACCAAAAAATCATTATTGACCTCGGCTATCGCCTCGGTCAATAATGATTTTTTTGGTGCATATCACATCATGTATAACAGCTGAAAAGTCCATAATTGTATAATATATACCATCTGCTACAGTCGGAAGCATATCCCAGCCATTGTCATTCAATACATTACAGCAGACTAGGTAATATATACCATCTGCTACAGTCAAAACCATACCCCAAGT